>JAQIWJ010001135.1:0-13107 GCA_034695185.1 Discolaimus major
CTTCGAACTGAAAATTGCGCAATTTGTATGCTGGAGTGGATTGCGCAATTTATGTGCTGGCGTGGATTGCGCAATTTGCTCCGCACAGACATAGCCAATAACGATACCTGTTGCAAAACTTCACCGAACGTTGGCGCGGATAGTAAATCATTCTCACGAACCCCGCGTTCTTTCAAGAAATCCCAATTCACTTTGGTCGCGTCTTGTGGGCAGACCAAACTGTGGTGTACGGCGATTATCTGGAAATGGTAATTGGGTCAGTGACCATTGGGTCGTCAGTGATCATGGGTCACGTGACCATGGGTCACGTGACTGGTCACTAGTGACGGATGAAAGTGCGCTTACATTTGCAGTGTCGGCTTCAACCACCACCCAAGCAATATGAATAATCTCCGCTTCATCGCTGCCCAAATTATCCCCATCCAAACCGCATGTATTCAATTGAAAACCGATCAAATATTTATACTGTTGACCATTGCATTCAGTCGTATCCATATTTGTGAATTTCGGCTTCTTCGCAGTGCAGCAGGATGACGATCGTGGTGAGGATGGTCTTTTATGCGAAGCAATGATTACTTTGAAATTATCCAGAGTTTATACCAGCAGCCAAATATAAACGTTTACGAATCCAACGAAATTTTCCAATTCAACAATCACCCCCGGAAATACAACCAATTACCGACCGTACAAGCCAAGCGGAGACCAGAAAAATGAATTTCCCCACCGAATACGAGTATAATATTAATATTCACCCTGCTACCGTAGGCTTTTTCCAGAACCCCCAGAACCAATGATATGTATTGAAAGCGGCCCGACCACCTACCCCCGGAAGCCAGCTAGAGTTGGTTGTCCAATAAAAAGCCCCTCCCCGAATAGGAATATTACGGACTATAGCTTCATATGGGGCGAGTGATTACAATACGCCTGCTGATCAGGCCGGCATTCCGTTTTTACTCTGAACACACCAAATGCCACGGACTGTCGGAATCGGGGATGCCGAATACGGTTTTTCTCTCGACGCAATACGCAGTATATATGGGGGATGGGAGAGAGAGAGAGAGGACTCTTGGAAGGTAGCTTCGTTTTGGGGGCAGACAACCGGTGTTCATATGAAAACTGAACAGGGCCGAAAAGGTGTCACCAATGAGCGTGTACGGTCTGCATGCGTGTGTTTCGTACAGTGACACACGACTGTACGCTACTGTTGGGCGTAATGTACTCCCTCATGTGCATCCCAAACGGCAGCCGAGAGGAGAGAACCCGACATAGGAAAATATGTAAACGCATTCGGCGAGGGGGACTGCTACCTGAATTGACATAGATTATTGTTTGGACGTTTTCAGGGGGCGCTTCGTCCGTCCGTTCCAGAGCCAGTCGAGACGACGACGTTCGGTGACACGCTGTGTCAATAGAAAAATACCTGCCTCCATTTCTCCACACATACCATACGTCAGGCACCTCCCGAAGGTACGACCGAATCGTGGTCGACCCGCTTTTCCAGCCATACTCGTAAACGGTTTTGACATGACTGCACATTGTCCTAGTGGACAGCAGTCCATATTTGGTCGAAAAGTATGCACATACGGTATATGCAAGCATATTTCGCATAAAAACACTCATCTAATTTTCAAATTTTACCAATACACTAAAATCAACGCCATTACTCGAGCCAAAAAGCTAATATAATCAACGGTACTCGATACACAGATCAATCAAGATATTTGGAATGAGCAAAAAATCGGGAATGATTCACTGGAAGCAGAGACAAAAAAATCCCCATTGGGTCAATCAAATGACAATGATTCGAAGAAAAAAACCCCGCAAAATTCCACATATTACACGTTCGAGACCAAAAAATTTGAATCACTGATAAGGCAAGATCGAATCGAAGCACCTGATTTGGAATGAATATACTCGTAAAATGAAACAAGGAAGTTCTCAAGGCTCAATTACACGACCTATTTCCCTGGCATGACAAGAGATTAAAACTCATTGAATAAGCTAAACTACGAGCAAAAAAACTCCTCACTCGAATTCAAATTATCCTCAAATTCAGGATAAATTCCCTGCTATTCTCAAATTCAAAAGCAAAAAAAGCAATCCTACACCTTACTTGTGATTAGCCA
This sequence comes from Discolaimus major, assembly GCA_034695185.1. Classification (NCBI taxonomy): domain Eukaryota; kingdom Metazoa; phylum Nematoda; class Enoplea; order Dorylaimida; family Qudsianematidae; genus Discolaimus; species Discolaimus major. The sequence goes on from JAQIWJ010001135.1 coordinate 2,127, forward strand.
CATGATTCTTGATCAACTTCGGATACTTGGTGGCGTACTTGCATTTCTTGCACATTCACCTCAACCGGCCATCGACTTGAATAAATCCAGGATCGATCCAACAACCACTGGTACTTTGACCATCGCCTTCTTCGATGCCGGGATTGATCTTCCATGGCTTCTCGGTTTTTCGATATTTTCCGGCACGATTTGGGCTCGTCATTTGGCATGGTTCCCTGAAAAAGCAATAGAATTAGTTTACAGTAATTTGCATTACTGTATGCAGCTAAGAAGGCAAGTATGATTCGACTGCACTGTATCCAGAGCCCTGAGGTAAGCCTTCTTGACCCGAGGAATACTGATCAGGGACCCTTGAAAAATTGAAAGAACCCGATTGATAATACTGGCCATTGTCCAGTACACACCCATTATAATTCTGCACTTACTTCGATAGATCAGCTCTCTTGTCGACCGTCGACGTTGGATTTCCTCCATGGAAACATTCGGTCAACGTCGTGATGATTTCTTCTTCGTATTTCTTGCTTTCGTCCAAATAATTGCCGCTGGAACTTTCTCCATGACGTTTTCGGATGTGCGCCCTCAACCTCTCCAATGCCGGATTTCCATAATCGCATCGTTTGCATTTGTACAAATTCTTTTTGATATGACGTTTGGCCACGTGATCCAGAACCGGACGAGTGAAAAAATAGGCGGTACCATACTTCACGTTCAGAAATACGTTGCATAGGCGACATCGAATACGGCCGTCCTTGGAATTCGCTTTCAATAATTTCATGCAATGGATCGAAGCTGGAGTACTGACTCCCCGTTTGCTAATCGTTTCGCTTTGAGCACGACGGGCAGGCCTAAAAAATGATCTCATTAGGCATCTGAACTAGGCCAAATGCGCATTATACTTACTTCGGACGTTTGGCGGTCGATTTTAAAATTCCTGCTTTCTTGATCGCCTTCGATTTTTTGATCGGCCTGAAACGAGTTTCTTCAGAGCAGTGATTTTTCAAGAAAAATATCAACTTACATTGGACTCACGCGCCTTTTCGTACCGTAACAATGATCCGAATTGACGTCCAAATTTGGAAAACACCAATCGAAATAAATCTTCGTCGCTTTGGTATTCAATTCGTTCATTTGCGATTGATGCAATTTGACGTGAGCTTGGATTGAGGGAAAATCATCGTCGTCGATTGCTTTCGGTCGGCCACCATATCTGATGCATAATTGACATTTCATTTTTCCACTTCCGATTTGATCGATTAATTTACGAAATATGATCGATGATTAGGAGGAGAAAATTATCGACGAAATTTTCTGGCTATAATTTTTGGCAGCAAGCCAGCCAAGGACCAAGGATGGAGAGCACATTTTTGACATAAGCAGCTATGGTACAATTGAGATTAGTCTGGTAAAACGAGCGCGAATTCAAATATTCCCTAAATTACATCTGGTCAGTCGTTTGCGAAACCCTATTTTACGCAAATTTCCGCTGGTTTTCCAACAAGAAAAAAAGAAAATCGAGAAAATTAAAATAATAATTTTACAAAAGGGTTATATCCAAAATTTTGCTGAATAGAAATTGATCACTTCGATATCCCATTTTGGCGTTCCAGTGCCAAAATGAGCGCTCGAAAATCGGATTTACAACGTACGGTTGATGAACAACAGTTAAAAATCGAAAAATATGAGAAGAAATTACGAGGTGAGAATATTTTTATTGTTCATTGATTATTAAACCCCGAAAGGGGGCCTTCATGAAGTGAAATTCATAATTTTACAATGAACGATTTTTTCAGATGTTATTCGAGCGTACAAAAGTTTGGCAGCCGAAAAATCCGCATTGGAAGAAAGCATGAAAGCGTTGACGGTTCAGGAAGAAGAGGACGTTCAAAACGAGGCCAATGAAATTAATAAAGAATTCAATGGCGAGAAAGAAGATGTCAAATTAGAAGAATCGGACGCCGCTTCGATTACCAGCAGCGTGGATACATCCATTTCCGAGAATATCAATTCGGATATTATTGCAAAACCATCAATCGATACCAGCGGGAATAAAATCGCCGTTTTACATCGTGCATTAGCGACGATCACGGAAGAGAAATCGAGGCAAGATAAAGCGTTCACGGCTGATCGGAAGAATCTACTGGTATGTGCTTGATAATTTCCATATCCAGTTTTGATCGAGCTTTCCATTTGTTTTAGCAAGAAATCGACGCGTTGAAAGAAGAGGTGAAAAAGCGAGAAACGGAAGCGGCCACGACGGAATCTCTATTGAAGCAACAGATACAAGAGGTATGGGTCAATTTCTTTCACTGCATAATTTGCGTCGGATTCACCAACGCATTCACAAATGAAAATCCTCTAATTTCAGCTGAAAGCCAATCTATGTCAAGTACAATGCGAGCGCGAATGCGATCAAACGGATCACGCTGCCATGTTGAAAGAGTTGCAAGAGAAATTGAATCTCGGTCGGCTTCAATGCGAATCGTTCCAGAAACAGGTCAGTATTGGATTAGTTTTAATTGGACATCAAGGCTTTAATCAAGTTTTGCTATTTCAGATCATTACCTTGACCAATGATTTGAAGAAGAAAGAACAAGAACCGGACGAAGGGAGGCAATTGGTCGAGCAGCTTTTGGACGAGAATCATCGTATGAAAGACAAATTAGACGCCGCGGAGAAGAAATTGGCGGAGATGCCTCAAGTTTCGAGAATGCAAATGGAATTATTCGAGATCAAGGTAAGAATGCTTTGCGGTCTGAATGCCTAGGCGTAGGCCTCGGAATACAGTGTTAATATCACCGGTTTATTTTCAGGCTCAGCATCAAGCGGCATTGGAACAAGAACAAACGCGATCATCTCATTTATCCAAGGAATTATCCCGAATGAAAGACCAATGCGAAGATCGTCCAGCGATTTTGGAAGCTAAAATTGCGGATTTAACGTCAGCGTTGAGCGAATACGAACGACTGCACCGGCAATATTTGGATACCATTGAGAATCTAACGGTAAGCGCAATTTAGTGGAATTTTGCATCATTGTTACAGTATCCCATTGTTTTCAGTCTCGCATCAATGAACTGGATCAAGAGAATACGACGTTGGCGAAATTGACCGTTTGCCGTCATTGCAACGACCGTTCAATGGACGAATCTGTTCAATCAATGTTGGATAAGCTGAAGAAATTGACGGCCGATATTCGACATCGTTGCGACGATAAGGATTACGCTGGTATTCCAATCGATTTATACGGTACGCACACGTTGGCTTGTTAATTGCACTAGAAGTATAGGTGGTCTTTGTTTCAGATACATTGGCATTGGATTCGCCGAATTCGGAACACATTCACGTCAAGTGTCGAGCGGATTATGATGCGTTGAAAGATGAATTCGAGAAGTACAAGCTACGAGCCCAAACCGCGTTGAAGAGCAAAAATTTCGTGAAGGTAAGAATTTCTATCAAAGCCCGAGATGTGCAGTTTATTCAAACTGACTTATTTCAGGATTCCGATACGGCCGAGAAACGTGAACTCGAGCAATTGCGTAGAATCGTCAGTGATCTTCAACAATCGTTGGCCGAATCTCAACGTCAATGCGCCACCAGTGAATGCGCTTGTCAGGGATTACGACGCTCAATGGCTCAGTCGAAAGAAGATCACAAACGCGAATTGGTCGAGCTTGAGAATCAAATGAAACAACGTATGGCCGAATTGGAAGCCGAAACGTCCAAGCAACGTGGACGCGCCTTGGAGATATTGGCCGAGAAAGAGAAAGAATTGGAAACTACTCGAGTCATCATGCGAGCCATCCGTTCGTCGTCACCGTACGCCGGTATGTCCGCGGATCATCCCGGCAAGAAAATATCGTCTACGCGACGCCCGCCCAGTGCGTCGCACGAAATGCATTCCGTGGAACGTCGTGATAGTTCGGAATCAGTGAACAGCGCAATGTACGAGACTACTTCGATGGACGGTTGTGATTCGAATACGACGACCAATCATGCTTCCAATATTCCCAATATGCATCTCTCGCACGAGCTGGCTCGAAAGGAGAAATCGATGGATCAAATGAAACGCGATATCCGTCAATTGGAGAATACCATTCGAGAAACGGAACGCTCATCGTTGACCAAAGAATTGCAACACTACGATACGATCGAGAAGTTGAAAGACGAGATACGATCGTTGGAATCCAAATTGTCCAGGCACCAAATGACCGGCGATAATCTGGAATATTTGAAGAACGTTCTGGTCCAATATATGAGTTGCGACGATGCTCACGGACGAGCTCACATGTTGAAAGCCATCGGACGAGCGTTGCATTTGAGTTCGAAAGAATTGGACGCGATTCAAAAGCATAATGCGAGATATTACACATGGTGGCCTGCTGCGGGGAAGGCGTCGAAATAAGGGGGCATTTTTTCATGTTAGGCTGTGCCTGATTAGTGCCTGGTCGAAATTGGGCTGTGATCATTTTGTTGGGCATTGGTTTTATCTGTGCATGAATAAGAAGAATAGCTGATTCGAGAATTGTGAATGTATGTTGAAAGGCGTAATTGAACGCCGAATATCTTGATCACTATTATTGATTGATGTGATCTTCATCAATTGATTGAGCATAATATGGTTCATCATCGTATCTATGCCAGATTCGGCGTTTAAAAATTCTCGTCCGAAATATCAATAGCGGATACAGTATGCCTGCCACTTTTCATCTTGTAAATTCAATAATGCACTGGAGCCTTAGCGGTTACGGTACGCCTGCGAAAATGGACAAGCCAATGTGATGACATATTTTCTAACAAAAAAAAGCATGCTGAACACGATGGTCATGTTTATTTTTGCATATACCAAATATTGATCAAGTTGGTCAGATTATCGATTTTTTGAAATATTGATTTCTGAGTGATCAGACCATGATCAACGGATGCAGCATGACCGCTTGTCTAGGAGAATATCATTATACAACGTCTGTACCTTTATCTACGTTCTGAAATCACCGTTCGAAAGTGATGTGCTAAAGCATAGCCAATTTCAAAATTTTGAAATGCTTCAGTACATGTAATCAATTAACGAAATGCACATTTTCTATGACAACTGATTGTGCTGATTCCAAAAATCACATTTATATTGCTGTGTGATCGATATTTAGAGATTTGATCAGTATGATCGATTTCTGATGGAGAGCTGATTGATTGATTTCGACCACGGCAATCGATTCCTCGTGGTCGATTATCCCGGAAAATATATGCGTATGCCTCATGTAGCCTCATTTCCCTTAGAGATATCACTAACAAAACTCGTGTGCTGGTGGATAGCAAAATTCAAAATTTCGAAATCCTATTTAATAGTTATTGGCGGTTGACAAGCATATTTTCTTGCACGAATTAGCATGCTGATTCCAAAAATCACATTTATTTTGATGTCCGATCAATATTGACGAAGTTGATCACAAGTATCGATTTTTGAAATATCGATTTCTAAGTGATCAGACCGTGATCAATGGATCGATGACGATCGATTGCATAGGAAACCATGCTTTTACGTCTCTCAATCAATAAATGATCGTGAAAAATCTATGCCAATTTGAATAGCATACTGTAACCGCTCGTATGCCAATTTTTCTACAAATCACTCAAGTTTACATAGTCCATGAATAGGTTATTGAGTAGGTCTACTAGAATTTGGGCAGGGTTGACTGACGAATATCAACTGATGAACGTCATCCATTCAACGTCATCCAAGGGAAGTTTTAATTAGTCAAAATCTAGTTTCGTGACGCGTCAAGTTTTGTCAGAAAAGACATATCACACACTCCCATTATGCTAATGAATAAAAAATCCAATGCCCGCAACGGTTTTTTTTGAAAGCGAAGTGACATGCACTTTTCGACAAATGCCATTTTACGCGTGCATAATTTATGATCATATGATCGACGTTTGTCAAGCGAAGTAATGATCACGCATTGATAGAATAATCAATGAATTAGGTATATATTAGATCGTATTTTATTCCTCATTGACCAACGCTGGGCATCGGAGGTCGATATAAGTTTTCGCTAGCCCCTGATTGGAAGGGATACTGTAGGCCGGCATATTGCGCAATATTGACCATACCACATAGAAGACTCGGATCCGGATCTGGATCCAGAATTCGATCGGGTGTTTGATCACTGATCATTTTTTGCCCGAGTGATTTTGTCAGAACCCTATCCGATAATCGATCATGGCCGTGATCGAAGACACGGTAATCCTATATGCTAATTGTATTTTCGGAACGCTCGGTTTAATCGCCAACGCGTTCGTGCTCGTTCTGACGAGGACGAAAGAGATTCGTCAAAAAGAATACACCTGTTTCATATTCAATCGAGTGAGCGTGGATTTCTTATTCTGCTTCCATTGCATCTTCTTACAACCGATCGGCATTTCGCACTGGATCGACGCGCCGAACGTGTGTTTAACGACGGCCGGTATTTGTTCGTTGTTGACCAGTGCCATGGTATTTTCCGAACCCTTATTAGCCTACAATCGATACATTAGCATATGCCACACTCATTTGTACGCGAGTACGTTCAGGAAACGGAACGTGTATTTCATGTGCGCATTGGCGTGGGCGCTAAGCGTGGCATTCACCGCGCCGCACGTGATCATGGGCAATTTGGGTCGAGCCGACGGCGTAATGTGTCAAATGCAATTAACGAAAAGGTCCAGTTTTCTCGCATACATATTTTGCGATCAATTAGCGGCCGTCTCCTCGTATTTGATCATAATTATCCTACATTTTCGTATATTAGCTGTCATAAAACGTCACCAAAATCAAGGCATGATGGATGGTCAACGTACGCGATTGCAGGAGGATAAGGATTTATTGAAATGCATCACTATCATGGCCATATTCCCCATGTTGACTGGATTACCAACCGGCGCGTGTTCCATTATTTACATGAATAATCCGAATATTATGCCCGACGCCGTATTGTGCGCGTCGAATATCCTATTCTTATCGTGCCCGATCGCCAATCCGTTGGCTACCGTATTCATGGTTCGACCGATACGAAAACAAGCCTCGCTCGTATTGAGAAGATTATTCAAATGCGAGAAGAATCTCGTAGTACCGATTCAATCTCAAGTGACCAGTACGAGAAATGTCACTACCAATGGATTAGGGTGATTTTTTCTCATTCGCAATGTAAAGGCCTACTGTAGCCGCTTCGGTCTCCTATGCAGGGTATACTGTAACCGCTTTTTCCGCACTGCAGCAAGGCTGTTAGACGCAAGTCGGGTAAACATGCTCGGACACGTTTTTCCATGTTCTCGAATTCGATTATCTAATCTCGAGGCGCTTTCATGTTTACCCGGCGTGCGACAAATGACCAAGTACAAATATTTGCATTTGATTGATGCACGATTATTGATCAATAAGCACATTCTATGCATAAATAAACATGAGGATGTGAATCCTTGCAGAATGACAAAAACACTTCCATTATCATCCGTCTTATTAGCAGAAAACTTCCTTATCATTACGTGCCAACTAGCGAAATGTCATACATGAATGGGTGGAAGAAAAATTGTCAAATTATATACTCAACCGATATCACACGAGGATAATCATCCTATTCAGTTCTTTTCAATACCCAATTTCTTCATGATCATATCTTTCATATTGCCTTTGATCAGGCTGGTTTGAGTAATTATCGTTTCCTTATCCAAATGATCGAATTCTTTGATGATTTCATCTTTAATCTTCAATAATAACGTGACGATTTCGGTCGACTGACGATTGGAACAGGTCAACAGACCGCAACAGCGCAGGTATAAGCTTTCCCACGCGTAGAATTTGGCGTCCAATTTGTCCAACGAACGAATGCGTTCCACATACGTATCGTTGACCATGATGGCGCAATTTCGGATGGCCGTGGCAGCAATTGGAGATTTATCACGGATCATTTGACCCACGGTTTCGCAAAGCTTTCCGATCTGAAAAAGAAATCGTATTTTAGCATCATCAAAATCATCCGATTAGCGAAAACCCAACTTACCGGTCCCACTATCAATAATCCAGGCCATAACGGATCGCCTTTATTCGATTTTTCCAGCATCCGACCGAACAGTAATTGCAATAATTCGGTGCAATTACGCCATTCTTGAAGCGATTGATGTTCGGACAAGACGTTGCCCAACGCATGTTGAAGAGTCCCGTTCAAATTCTCGTTGTTGATGCAGGTCAATATTTCGTCCAGATCGGCCGTTCGTAATATTTCCCAAGCCAAATTCAACGAGAACGAAGCCACGCGTATCAGGGCCGTCAAAGCGCATTCCAATCCGTGTTCTTTGGCATGCTTGCAGCCTAACGATGCATATTGATGGTCGGGGAAATTGAAGACGTCGAATACGCATTCCGGAAGTGGTAGACGAATGTCGGCGGTGGATAATGATTGCAATTGTTCCAAGACCATGCAGCGGAAATACCACGGGTATTCTTCTAGTTCCTTCTCCATTTGACGTATATCCTCCACCGAAAACTCGATTTCGGCAACGTTCCAAATCGAAACCAATAAACGCAATGCATCCAAGCACAGATGGCTGGTGTCAGTCTCTTCGGCGGTTTTGCTCTTCTTCTTCGAATCCACGTAAATATTGAGAATGGTGCTGAAAACTTTGAACGCGTTGATTCGATTCGGTAGACCATCTGGAGTAGGCACGGTCGTCCAAGTAATACTGTCCGGTTGCGTGTCGTCGTCGAGTATGGCCAATAATGTCTTCAGACCCAATCGTGGCGAAGACTGTAGCACCGGTAGTACCACCGTCAATATGGCTTCCGTTTTCGTGATAATCGGAGTAATATTCCTGGTGTTGCTTTGAATATTCTTTGTAGCAGCCGTCGAGATTTTGTCCGACGTTAATGCCAGCACGAAACGCGTCCAATTGGCCGCTTGTTCTTCGCTGGTAGCCTGGTTTTCATCCACCAAATGCCGTACGCCCACCAGAATGACGCGAGCGCCATCAGTTTCACCTTGGAGTCGATATTCGACGACTGGTTTCAGTAGACGCAGTACCTAAAAACGAAAGGAATTTTAGATTATTTGACAATGAGCGTCACGAAAAGCACTCACCTCGATAATAATCGGAACCACCATCGGCATTTGCACAACTTGCAGCAGCAATTTCCACCAGGTGTACTTGAAACCGAGCATGAAGTACCAGCTGAATTCTTTGGCCAATTTTTGAATATATTCGACGCTCTTGTTCTGACTGTTCAACATATTGATGGCTTGCGTTAAATCGGTCTCGAACGTTTGATCCATATTTTGCCACGAGGCCGCTCCGTTTACGTCGTAGAAGAATTGCATTATGGATAATTTGTCAGGAAATTCTGAAAGAAATGAACGTGATGAGCACACTGCGATGTGACAAGGAAATAATGCACTTACTCAAATTGTTGAAAGCATTGTGAAATATTTTCGTGTACGTTGGAGCCACTCGAATATCAGTGATACGCCTGGCCATAGCCAAATTGCTAACTATGGTTCGTACCTGAAAGATACGATTGTTGTAGCTATTGACCCAATAAGACTAGAAGAATTCTTACCTGACCAACTTCGCAGATCAGATTACTGGCCTCGAGCAACGTGTGCAATACATCCAACTTCCAACGCGTTCCACCGGTCTTTTCCAATAAAACTTGAATAGCTTCCACGTATCCTGGCAGGCCGTGTGTCAATGAATGAACCTCCGCAGTTCCCGTATTGTCCGATATCAAAGAGACGAATGGCATCACCATCACCCAATTGGCCAACTCGCGTTGATCCTTGACACCGAGCATCGACAGATCCAGATTCAATTTATTGCCGGAAGCCGCGATGATTCCAATCAAGACTCGATAACGTCGTTGCCAATCGCCGTACGAAGTAATTGGTAAATATCGGAAGATCGTGTTCAGCAGTTGAAACGAACCCTTCAATCGCTGAGAAGCCGTTCGAACCGAATTGCCACTTTTTGCACCGATTGGTTGGTGGTCCGACGGTGCTGAAAATAACGAATCATTATGAAAGAAATCAAAGAAAATTCAATTTCCCCGTACCCCAAAAAAATTTCTTATCCATTTCACCGGATGTATCGATCAATACGTTTCCGGTCGATAAAAGCAATAAATGTGAACAGTATTCGGCCTCGGATAAAAGCCAATCGACCATATGCAGCAATAAATCCTTTCCTCCGCCGTGCGTAGCACAAATTGCCAAATCCGCCATTTTCAAGTCATTCAATGTTTTCTTTCCGTCTTTGAATAGCTCGAAATACGACTCCAAACTAGCACGACCGCGTAACACATTCCACGTGATGGTGTTCTTCCACATTTTCACAAATTAATGCAATCGAGTCGACTATCGATGGAATTTTACCAGAGTTTAGAAATTCCTAGAATTCTCGATTTTCGTGGAATTTTTGTCGAACCGCTACGTAGCAGACTTACGCCTAGTACACTTATGACAAAAACATGCAAGTCCCGCTCAATTCGAAAGTTACAGTAAGCCTGCACGAAACACATTTAGAATTTTTCAGACCCAGCCAAAGTTTGAGATTTTTTTCACGGAGGCATCTTCAATTGAGACCCCAGAAATTGAGGTCTCATGAATTCAATACGCAAGACATAAATCTCAATTCAAATCTTTGAACATCCGGTCGTGGGAAAATGGGTTTTTACGCAATCACATTGGCGTCATAATGGGGAAAAATTATTGTACAGTGATTGTCACTGTTTGAATTGAAAAAATTGTACCGTCATTCTTCAAGGTCATGGGGGTCATGAAAATCTTGACGTAATTTTGCATAAATTTTGCTTCCAATATTATGCAATCACTGTGGGCGTCTTATTGAAAAAAGAACTGTCTTGTCTTAAGACAATTTTTAAGGCAGTGCCCAAAAACTGTCTTGTCTTATGTCTTAAGCTAGTTTCCTTGGCAAAAACTGTCTTGTCTTAAGACTGAGCA
>JAQIWJ010001136.1:0-13104 GCA_034695185.1 Discolaimus major
GGTTCCGTCGTTTTGCAAATCGGTCCTTTGTTCTCGTCGAACGTTGCAGTCAATTGTTTCTCTGAAAAAAGAGAGAAATGAAATGAAAACTGATCAAAATTATTCCTAATCATATCTTACCTACTACGACCGCCAGTGCCGATAAAGTAACACGAAAACTGGTTTTCAACTCGCATTGGACTTTTAGGATTTGCGATCCACTTTCGAAGATTTCGTCCGGAAACGTCAAGTTGTAAATGTGATTGACGCATGGTCCATCGATTTTTTGAATTTCATCGCCGCCGATCTTTTTGATGGTGCATTTCACATTCCCGCTGATGTTCTTTGGACACTTCACTTGCAACGTTTGATCATTTGAAGTGAGGGCGAATGGTTGGTTGAAAGACAGCTTGTCGTTGTTGAATTTGAATTCCGCCAAACCAACAGCTGAAACATAAAATTCATTTAAAAAGCCTAATAAAAACTTTGGCAAACATACCTCTCTCCTCATCGCCGCAATTGTCCTTAGGGTTAACCAAGAGGTATTTGGAGAACGCTTTTTCATAATCACCACGAGCAATAACGGTGCACAATTCCTCTGATTCGGTATGGCAATATCGAACTCGTCTGTCTTTTTCCACCTGGCACACATCGCGTTGAGTTGTATCCTGCTTGCAATCGGGCTCGTTATTTCGAATGACGGCGCAAAAAAGTTTCTTTGACTGGTCGTGGCAATTGCTTGACAAATTGGCGCATTCCGTATCATTGCCTGAAAAATGAATCTTATGAGTAAATGTCTCAAATTTTAAAATTAAAATTACTTACATAATCGATATTCCAATCCTTTGTCAACACTGGATTCGTTACTTCCGCTTTCACAAATGTACTCGCCCAATGTCGTGTTCGAATTGATCAGAAGCGTGAACGTAATATCGTTTCCATCACATTCTTTGGAATCCACCGTTTCGCCATCCCTGACGACCAATTTCATTACATCGGGTGCTGTACAATGGGGCTTGCTGCAGATTATATCCACGTAACCGCCGTCGTAGGAAAGAGTCGTTTCGTCGCCGTATTTGTCGTAAAACGTCGCCGCTGAAAAAAACATTCGTTAATTTTAGACAAAATTTCATCTGGAAGAATATTTACCTTCTTGACTTTTGATGGAAATCACTGCCATTGAAAAGAAGAAAATGATCTTCAATAATCCGCCCATTTTTGTTCACGTTGACGGCACGAAAACTTCCGGAGACGAAAAAACGAAAACAACCGCACGGAAACTCGACTCTCGAACAATGCCCTTGATTCCGCCTCTGGATCAATTTCAGCCGAACGAAAATGACGTCATCCGCTTACTCCGGCTGCCAGCTTGCCTGGAGGAAATCGATAAAACGACGTCATGCGGCAGGGTTCTTGTTCGATTCCAACGGGGAGCATAAGTTTTTGCTACTTGAAATTGCGCAATTGTAATGGCATACAGTCGTTTATTATTCTGCTAAGGCCTTAGAGACATTTTTATGCATTCGATTTGAAGAATTGCATTTGCAGCACATTCGCAAAGAAGCTTCGAAATTTGATCTGCATTTTCCGATGACCTCTTTTGCTGGATAATGATCGATGTCACGAAGCACTCAAAAATGTTGCTGAAGCAAAATTTACAATTACATTGCGTACCTTCAAAATCGAGATCATAAAAACCATTCAGAAATAGCATTGAGTTTATGCAATGGAAAAATTTAAGCTTGGTGAGGATTTTCATCAGGTTGTAGCTTGTGATTTATGCCATCCAATGCATTGATTATGGACAGTGAAAATTGACATGTGCTAATCCTACAGTATGCATAAATTTGCAATCGATACCATCATGCCAAAAGGCACCAACTGCTCAAGTCTTCTTTCTGATGAGAAAAAGGCTCCTGAAAGTTTTAAAAGGCCGTGTGCGTTTATGCTTAGACGTACCGTGCACCAACTTGTGCTATTTATTGAATTTGATGGGAGTTTACCTTGCATTAGCGATTTAGGCCAATACCTGCCACTCATTAGCAGTAATTAGCACTAAATCCCTTTTGGCAGATAATAGTTGCATAAGTTTATTGCACATGCTTCCAGGTAAAAAGCACCAACTGCACAAAAAGCATTGCTTCACGCGTAATTCAATGAAATGGTGCCTGCCATGACGTCAAAACTCATCGTCATGCTAATCACTGCATTCGCCTTCATCCGATTAGTCAAACTTTGCTCTGGCAATTATCGCATACCATCCTCAGGCGCTGAATAGTGGCACCTTTCTTGGAACGTCAATTGTGGCATGCATACTGTCCACTTCCATGTACGTGTGCCACTCTTTAGGAATTTTTGCTCCAGTTGTGTCCAAATTTAGGTATTTCATGGCGTGCAGCAAGCTAGCTGCTACGAATTTATTACGATTCTGATGTTTTTCCTCTGTTCTCCAGTAAATTTGAGCTGACATTTCCAACGACACATCGATAATCCTGATTCATAGACGTTTTCCGATAGAGCCGATGATGCTCTACCCACTGATCACATCAAAATCGATCATCAATGGATATTTCAGAAATCGGTAATTTTGATCAATTTACCAATTATCGATCACACATCATAATAAATGTGATTTTTGGATTAAGCAGGGTTAATTTATCAGGAAATCACCTTTACACTTACGGTTTTCGGTTAAAAAGAGGGTGAGAGCGGGCTTGAAAATTTTGGATTGTAGCGGTTACAGTATGCCTGGTATGCAAAATGTGAAGCCAAATTTAGCATACACTTCGGAACTTTCGGACCCTCTCTCAAAGGCATTATTCAATCGATAATCCTGATTTATACATGCATACCGATAGAGTCGATGATGCTCTATCTGATGATCACCTCAAAATTGATCAGTGATCAATATTTCGGAAATCGATTATTTACAATCAACTTCTCCAACATGCTTGCTATTGCAAAACTGTTGACGCCACGATGATCAGCGAGAAAACATGCTTTCTGTGCATTTATGATGTAAATCATCCGTTTTGAAATTTAGAATTTGCCTATGCTGTAATCATTGGTCACTGATATTTTTATACAGAAATTAAGCTAGATGTGGGTATATTTTGCTGGACAATCGAGTACAAACAAAGATCGATTATTGAAGTCAAAATCAAGCTATCACCTCCCTATCAGAAATCGATTCGACGTATCAGATCTCTAAATATCAACCGCACAGCAAAATAAACGTGATTTTTAGGATCAGCATGACGGCTTGTCCCCGAATATTGCGTTTCATTCGTGTCACACGTAGTTTTAAGAATTTCATATTTCGAAATTTACCTTGAGGTCAATGCTGAAAGCATTGAGTGGTTTCTGAAGTCCAGCATGGACTTCTGTGTGTAGAAGTATTATCCCTCTATAATAATTGGGCAAAATTCCGTTCAGCTAACGTAAGTTCAATATTAGTGGAGATATGGGTGATCATGTGTACCCACCCCCAAAATCATGATTTTGGGAAAAATGGCCAACTTTGGACCCCGATATCTCGAGAATGGGGCGGAATATGCAAACGAAAATGAGCGTCAAAATCGGCTTGATTTGCTCTACAAGATCAGCAATTTCCAATTTTTCAAATGATACCTCCCTTCTGAAAATGGGTGAATTCTCTCAGGAAGTCACTCCTAAAATTTGGCTTTGTGGTGTCCACTATTCATAGACGCATTTCAGGGGTGGAAATATACGTACATAGTGAAATTTTTGCATCAAATCAGACTGAATTTAGCATTCGAACTGTACTTGTCACGATGAAATTTACAGTAAACAGGCATCAGTATTGACATCAGTGATTAATACTGGGAAAAATTTTCACAATTCAGTAATCATCATTAGAGTCCTTTTTGTGTTTTGCACGTTTTCATAAATTCCTCATCAAACTCATACTCGACGTTCCTGGCGATGAAATTCGCGACGACGTTCGTTCTTGTTTCTTTTTCGTTGCCGATTTCGATGATTTGATTATTCGAGATTGGTCCTTGGGCGAGGTTAATTGCGATTTGGAATTGGAGGACGCTGAAGCGTGAGAATCGCCTCGTCGTACGGCGTAATGTTCCACATTTCGTCCGGTTCGTTTCCTGCGACATTTGGTGATCATCAATATGGCGAATGCGGTGAATCCGGCTGCGAATAAGACCATGGCCACCGCACCGTAGACGAATGGTCGAATTTTGGCGCTTTCCGTCGTCTCAGCAATGATTCCCCTCATCCGATTGTTGCTTGAACTCAGATTTCCTTCGTCCACGCTGATGCCGACGGATAGTGTAGTTTCTTTCGACGCCGTACTCGATGCAGTACTCACCGATTTGGTTTCCCAAGTACTGGTTCCAATACTCGTTGATCCGATATCCGCAGCTGACGTGCTGATTGGTTCTGGAGCCTCTGGCGTTGAAGTGATCAGCGTACTGGAACTGGGGATCGTGCTTTTCTCAAGGATCGATGTGTTGACGTGTTCTGGAGTCTCTGGCGTTGATATGGTCACTGTGATCGTGCTTTCCTCCGTGATCGGTGTTCTGGTACTGGAATCCGTCGTCGTATGCCCACTGCTGGTCGTACTTGCTGTAGTCGTAGTCGTAATCGCGGTCACGGTCGTTGTGATCACAGTCGTCGCAGTTGGACAAGGACCACATTCGTGGGTGATGGGGCAAAATTTCAATTCCTTCCATTCGTAAGTCCCTTCTTTTCTGGTGACGCCAACGCCGCACGTAATTGCGCAATCCGGTTTGGTCGTTGACCAGGGCCAAAATTGATCGCACATTTTCTCGCATTCATCCGACGTACACGATTGTTGAAAGGGTGTTGATGTGGTGAAAATAGCGTTGCACTCACCCGCGTACATTCGGACATCCGGCGTCCACCACATTTTCACGCAATTCGATCGATCCGCCTTGGAATAGAAACATCCCGTGACGTAATGGCATAAATCTCGATACATTCGATTCTTCATTTGAACGATGTCCGCAATTTGTGGATACGCCAAACGTGGTACATGAATGAAATTCCCTTTTCCAGCCGTTTCTTCGTATTGCGACACGAATTGATCATCGCATCCGGCCACGATGAATAACCGTATTTGATCGGATCGAAGTAAATCACGTTCTCGATGAACGTGGGTTTGATCGGATACCTGATCGGCGCAACAATAGGCGTGTTTCTTGCGGTTACGACGGCTCAAGACGAGAATGGCTCTGGGTCTACTTGGATCGGCCAATATTTTCTCTCGAATAAATTTGAACGCATTTCCCATATTCTCGTCCAACTTCGATTGATGGCTCATTTTGTCCACCGAATTCGAATAGGCCTTTTGATCACCGGTCAATTCTCCCAACGATCGCCAACCGTTCGAGTCCGAATCAACGATGACGAGATGGGTTCTATCATGGCCCATTTGGAATACGGTCGTCATATTTCGTAATAGATTTTGAGCAGGACTTATGGCAGCCTGGTATTCGATTAAATTGTGAATCACGAAGGCTAAATCCAATGTCACGTTCACCAATGCATCCGAACCGAATGGGATTAAAATCACCATGTACAATAGACGATGAATCAACATTTCAACTCTGGAAATGAATCGGAATTGGAAAGGGGAACCGAACGACTGTACTGCACCAGGATGGCCGCAACGAATGCCTGTAGTGAACTTCTCGAGGCTGGCTGGCCGATTGCGGGTCTACGACAACACGCATATGCGGTGGGTGGGCGGAGTTATCAAAGCATCCGTGATTGGACACCGATAAATCATGTGAATCAATAGAAATGACTGTATTCGATTAGGTGCAAATCTGTGCAATTATCGCATGCTTGAATGCAAGGTGGGCGGAGCTAAAAGTAAGATTACCTAAAATAAACGAGAAGTGTCCATAAAATTTCACTGATTAGAATGATCAAATTGAATTAGCGGAAAGAAATGTGGCATTTTTTAAACTGCAACAAAGTAAAGTATTTCAAAGAATGACGAAAATGACGAATGCACGTGCAATTTTTTGTATGGTCATGCATTTGATTCTGCTCGCCTAAATTGGCTTCTCATATTCCCCGAACCCTCGTGGATTTATTCAAGCATCAAGTGCAATTAGCCGAAACGTACTTCAAATGCTAATAACGCCAACGCATTTCATGACTCTCTGTACAATTTTTCCCAATTCAGCCTACGCAGCATGAAGTCAAGAAAACATTTCGGCAATATTTACTCGCACACTCGACTAAAGCGGACGAAACTACGATTTTCAAGATGGTCAACGTCAGGGTTTACGTTTTAGTCCATCCAAGTATAGGCTAGCTGTGTCGGATTTCCTAATTTTTCTACGCAATATATAAAATGCTCATGGTCATCTTTCGACCGATGGTCTGATTTCTGATGTGATCAAGGCTGCCTTGGAATATTTCTGTCATCATTTCCTGGGAGAATTTTTATCTTGATCCCGATGGTCAGAATGAGCCTTCATGTGTGTAATTCCTGGTATACTGTAACCGCTCATGCACTGCTTTAGCTACGCATGCTTGTGAAGAAATCAGCTATGCTGATTTTCCATCGCTAACTTCCAAAGCCAAAATTTATGTTCAAAAAGTTTGGCACAACAAACCAATGGAAAAATTTTTCCATTCATCACAAGGCCGAAGTTCAATATTCGAAAAATTGATGCTAGTAATGAATAATTACCATCACTGACTTCTTCACTCATGCACTTTCGATAACCTAGTCAAATTCTCTCATTTTCAAGACCCCCCCCCTTTGAGATTTGGTAATTTGGTCTAAAGGTGCATAACCGGACGAGACCTCTTTTCATTGCGAAGGTGCAGCCTTCGTCTTTATATTTTCATTAATTTCTCAACACGGAGCATTTAGGGCTCATTTCAAATGAAAGGTGACGTACAGTGCCTTCCATCCGATTGATGGAAGCTACTTGACAAACGTTCTTCGCATTGCATTGCATGTCAAATTTGGTCTCGTTTCTGTCCTGTCCACAGTCCAGAGGACAAGACGAAGGATGGCAGACGCGACCCGATCAGTCCTTCCTAGTCAAGTTAATAGAAAAACTTTTGGCCCGTTCCATAAAATGATCGTGGCCCATATGTAATACAATAATGCCTGGGCATTGCCGAAATCGGATGTACTTTTTTCCCCCTATTCGCATTATTCTCGCTCTCCTTCTTCAACAAAACGTTGAACTAAGTGCATTTTTTCCGAATATTTTTGACCATAACTTCCATCCACTCCAGGAGAAGTCGGTGATGCGAATAGGTGTTCATCGATGCAATGATGAGAATATTCCCCTCCCTCCCCCCCCCACCCCAAAATAGTATTTATGCATTCATTGAACTGAACTCGCGACGAATGGCGTGAATTCTCTCTTGATGCGTTGCGTAAATTGACCATAATCAGGAATTATCGGCAGGATTGAGTTTTCGGTAGTGCGAATTTTGAGAGTGCTACTTTTGGAACCGTATTTTGAATGCTGATTTTTATCAGTTTTCTAAATCACATTTGCTTCTGAAGTCATGACAGTCCATTTTGGTATGCTGATTTCGTTTGCATTGAATGCAATTGGTAAAATTGCACATTGAAGATTGAGCTTCAAACTGAGCATGCTGAAATTCAGCATACTCCAGAAGTTCATGCTTGCAATGCCTCGGAGCAAATCCAAGTATTTTTGCAAGATTTATCTCTATAGCTAAATTCACGTCACTGACACAGCATTTTTCAATCCTGCCTTATTCTCTACAATATCCACTGATCACCATCATTTGCATGTATATTTTGCAAAAAATAGGCACCCGAATTATACTATTCACAAATAAGGCCAATCACCTGTCGTTTTTAGTTTGCATATGCAGTGTATTGTATTTTTGAATAGCATGGATTTCAGTGTTGATGCCTCTCTTTTGTCCGGTGCACTATTTTATATGGGTAACACGTGTGCATAATACACGTGGCATGGAAATTTGTGCTGGCCCATGTCGTCATTCGTGCGCATACGATTTGATCAAATTCGCGACGTTTTGCCTTCCCCCCTTTGGAAATTTGGAAGGCAAAGGCGTGTGTCGTATGGCCTTATATGGCCAATACAATAGCCTGGGCTGACGAACGATGGCTTCAGTCAGCAGTAGACAGTACAATAGGACCATGCGGATGCATCGTGTATGCAGAGACGACAGTTGGTCATTTCTCCTGTATTTGCCTTCCTTGCCATGCAGGATTCTCCTATTTCAATCCATTCATTCATTGGACGCGGCTCCAAACAGAAGCCCTCGTTCTGCATGGCAGGAAAATCGACCCCCGGGTTCGTGTGCATTGGACGAATGCGCACTGGTCCATATGGATCGGGTTTTGTTTTCCTTCTCAGTATTCAGCCAGCTTCGTCCCTAGTCCATTTTCTGGATTGGGTTGGAGAAAAAGGCTTCTGTCGTGAGATTCTTGCTTTGCGTAAATGCTAGTTCTTCCAGAACCATGCGAATTGTGCCAAATTTCTCAAATCTGGGGTTTCATGAGCCGCTTTCCTACTGTAGATATTCGAAGTAATGATTTCTTAGCTATTTTGAGCATCTCGGATGCTTCCCAAACATCCCCCATACGTATCCTTGGATCATTTGGATCCAAATTGCGCAATTTTTGCAGATCTCCACGCATAAAGATCATGTCATCATTGGATCAATATTCGAAATCCCAAGAGACCGGTGTACCGGAACTGAGTACGCTTCGAGAATATTTATGCAAATTAGAACCGTTACGTATTCCTCGACCGAAATGTTCGGGCATGGAATTCGTACAGACGTCCGGGCGTCAAGGATTTTATCTCAGCTTACGTCGGAAAGAACAAAAGAACGGTCATACGCCGTTGTCGGCTATAAATTTCGCCCCGCCCAACGCGAACGCCGGCTCCGGTTCGCAAACGTCCATGAATAGTATGGAAAGTAGTAATACGCACGAATTCGAGCATCGTTTGAACGAAGCTACGAGCGGATTATCATTGACCGGGAATGGACGTCATCACGGCGATCAACAAAAAGCCCAAAATCCACGTCAACCGATCGCCCGGATTTCAGCTTAATGCAAATTCATCACAATGAAAAAAATCGAAGCAATATGTACAAAAACTTTGATTTCTTCCGCGGTCCTTCACCGCATCACAGGTGAATGTACTTCTCCCCCTTTTTATATGGCCATACGCACTGGGAAAAAGTTCTATGTGTAAAAGTCGATGCGAATTTATTGTTGGAAAAAAAGCCATGCATTCATTCCCCCTTTTATGACGGGGTTAATCGTTTGTGAAAATGACTCAAATAAGAAGGCATGATGTTTTTATAAAGGACATTTTTATGTGTCAGTATTGAATTTCACATGTAACATACACAAACCAGACTCACAATCCATAAGGCGTACCGTAGTCAACAAGAACAGCGTTATCGCAAAAATTATCTATCATTCAATTTCCATCATCTTTGCTTGTTGTTCTAACCTTTGACGAATTTGATCATTGCATACTTGATCGTACGTCAGCAACGACACGCCCAATTGGTCTTCCTGCAAAAGGAAATATCATAAGCATGGCAGCAGGAGATGAACCAGGAATATCCTTACCTTAGTAAATGGTTGTGCCATTTGACGAAACCATCGTCGAGCGATTTGAATGCATTCTTCAATACTCAGATTCAAATTGCTGGGCAGAAGGTGATCTTGAATCCATCGAGGTAGTTTGCCACGTTTATCCGTTCTCGCGAATCGCTAAAACCGAATTACATTAGTACTTCTGATTGCTTACAATAATAAGTGCGTACCTTATCAGCGAATATCATTAGACCATAATCCGTCTTGCCACGCAACGCTCGACCAACGCATTGAGCAGCTTGGCGCATGGCGTCGAACGTCAGAAAATCGTTCTCTTTGATACCGAATTGATCTCGGAGATATTCCAATCGGGCTCGTAGAATTCTACTCTCCGTGTACATATACGGGACGCCGAACATGATCACGACTCTGCCTGAAACATGGCAGTGTTGCAGAAGATAACCAGATAGAGCGCATTCATGCTTACCAAGGTGATGCGAAAAATCCACGCCTTCCGAAACTTTGCCTCGTGCCACTGACAACAAAATTGCACCTCGACCATTCTCGCAAGCCTGAAAGAAAGATAACAATTAAAAATCTGGATGTTTGTGTGAAGTCAAAACTTCTCACCTTCACATAGCCTTCCAGAGCCAACGTCGTTTCTTCCATGTCTTGAGTTTCAATGAACAGGAGTTTGTTCTTGATAATCTGATCGATCAGGCCCTGAAAATAGCCTGGGTTACAAAACAGACAACGGAACACTGATCAAAAGCTCACCTGTTCATACCAAGTCGCCACCGTATTCTCCATATACAAATAACTCGTGAAGAAGCAAACCATGCCATCTGGCACGACGGCACTCAATTCTTGCAGTAAGATTCCGTAATTCCTGACGACTGCGGCATCTTCGCGTGCTTCGAATTTGCTGGTCATCGTCACTTGATCATTCCCTCGTGCCACGATCAACGGCATGATGCAATTCCGAGATAGCGTCATTGAGAAGCTGGCCATTATGACGGGATCGAAATCCAGCATTCGAGGATAAATGTCCAATGGAGATAACGTCTGCAAAGAAGACACTGGGAGTTAGGTAAGCCAAATCCATGCTGAATATAATTTACTTACTCCGGAAGTGATGATGACGGATTGAAATCGTTGAAACACTGGCCGAATTGCGATGGAAGCATCCATGCAGTAAAAATGCAATACTGGATTGTGCACGGTCGGTGCCTTATCCTCGTATGGCTCGATTAATAGCGTGAAACCTGAAATGATATGCGGTTGCAGAAGGCTAAATCCAAATGCATAATGGCTTACCTTTTCCATAAGTGCTGACCAGCGTTGCGAAATTGGCCAAACGCATCAGAGGTCCAAAATCGGATAAATCCGCCATTTCCAACGTTCTCGTCAAACTGGACAGTCGTTCCGCGCAGAAACGCAGCGGTTTGCGATCGATGGCCATTCTGGATTGGATGTCGCGCAGAAACGCAGCTGGAGATTCGGCCACGACGTGGGTGGTTCTCATACGATGCTTGACATATTCCAGTAGTCGTTTCATGAAGGCGACGAAATGCTCTGCTGTACGAATGGTTCCGGGCACGGCTTCTTGGAGGATGTCGTCAGGAACAACTGAAATGTACCAGGATGCACATTGGTAATGTTCAAAAAGCAGAAAAACGTACTTGGATTAGCCAAAACGGCGTCATTCTCGCGAAGACGCTGAGCTTCTTTCAATCCGTGAACCAGCTTCTCGTATTCTTCTTGCAACGCATTGTAATTGGTGGATTTGATCCTAAAAAGTAGGACGTCAGTAATCTGAGATGATACTGTGATAAAGATTCAAAAGAATGATACTTACTGGTTAACATGCTTCTGTAATGATTCCAAATTCGCCGAGCACCGTTCCAAAGTCCTTTTCGTCATCATGACACTCATGGCTTCGATGCAAACGTTATCTGAAAAGCGAATTTTCTCGGCTGCGATCAATCGCAATATTAAAATGATCATCCGTACTTACCAATGTTATGAGCTTCATCAAATACGATCACAGAACGACGACTCAAATCCTTGGAGATCAATTCGGCGATTTTCGGATCCAACAAATAGTGATAGCTGTATACGACGATATTCGCGTGAGCAATTGCGAATCGAGCCATATAATAAGGACACCAGCCTTTGCGATATCCGAGTTCTTTCAGATCGTCCAAATTGTAAACACCGTTTGGAAGAACATGCTCACGTCCTTCTGTATCGAATTTCTGAAAAAATGGACCGAGGTTAGCCAAACAATTCTTATCCTAAACAAAGCCTTACCTCGAAGAACTGGCAAGAAGGTACTTCCGGGTCGTTGACTCGTTTGGCTCGAACGAAACTGGCCGTTAAATTCAAGCATTTGCCGTCCACCACTTTGCCAATACGTTCTTTGCTGACGTCCGGATGAATGCACAGATTCTTTCGGGCACTCAACGCCACGCCCAAAATCTTCGGATCCTCGCCGGTCATCATTTGATAATATTGAAGCAGATTCCGAAGTTCTTCCATCACCTAAAAGAAGTTGATTTATTTAGACCAGCATATAATGTCTATATTTCTAGCATACCTTCTGAATTTCCGGAATGGTTCTCGAGCAATAAATGAATTTCTCCACTATCTGAGGATGAGCTCTCATATACGCCACGACCAACGATAGAAGTGATACAGTTTTTCCGGTGCCTGATGGCATTTCGACTAGACAATGACCCTGAAAAAATCACATCAACATTAGCCTTGTAAATTATGATCCAAAAAATGCTTACTTTCGCATCCAAAGTCTTCTTCAATTCCAGCATATACCCGTATTGTTCCGGATAAATGTATTCGTATGGAAACAATACCGTCAATCCGTCGATTTCCAACCTGAAACGAATTTTGATAAAAATGCGAAATTCCGCCAAATTCTAATTACTCCTAAATAGAACTTACTTCATTTTCTAATCCTAAACGCCTAACGGCAAATCCCGCATAAGAATGATGAAATGCTAACCAAATTTTTAACTGATCACATTGATTTTGAAGAATTTCTCCATTTTTCGTCGAATTTTCTTGTGCAAGAAATTTGCGCGCTGGTTAGCAGACTGATGTTCAGGCGCAACAGCAAACTATAACATTGCCGTGACGAAAGCTTCAGCATTGGGCAATGGAGTGATTACTGTGGACTCTGATCACTTGTCAATATTGTGAAAATTTAGAG
This sequence comes from Discolaimus major, assembly GCA_034695185.1. Classification (NCBI taxonomy): domain Eukaryota; kingdom Metazoa; phylum Nematoda; class Enoplea; order Dorylaimida; family Qudsianematidae; genus Discolaimus; species Discolaimus major. Next base: position 12,801 of record JAQIWJ010001136.1, read on the forward strand.
AATTTGTGACAAAATATCCCAGATGAAAACATCCCGGATTTTAATAAAATCCCATGTCCCCACATGCCCCTCTTTTACAACTCTATGCTGTGAAATCGATGATCAATACTCGCTGGTATACTGTAACCGCTAAAATTCCAAAATTTTCAAATCATCTCCCAAGCGTTTCTGTTAATGCAAATTCAAGATGCAAACTTGTTTTCTGAATATATCGGTTATGCTTATTCCAAAAATCGCATTATTTTTATGTTTGATCAATAATTACGATCAAAATTATCGATTTCCTAAATATCGATCGTTGATC
>JAQIWJ010001137.1:0-13104 GCA_034695185.1 Discolaimus major
TCGATATTTTGGGACTCGATGATTTTGATCAACTTATCGGTTATCGATCACACAACAAAATGAATGTGATTTTTGGAATAAGGAAAGCTAATATATCCGGAGTACGAAGTTTGCCAATGGAATTAGCGGTTACAGTACACCATGAAAACCGGCATCGATTTTTCATGATCACTGAAAAATCGAGACGACATATTAGCATGTTTTCCTATCCAATCGATCAGGCTCTATCACCTGGTGTTATTCAAATCGATCAGAAATCGGTATATGGAAAATCGATATTTTTGATCACATTGGCTATTATCGATCGGATATCCGAATGAAAGCGATTTTTGGAATCAGCATGCTTATTTATCCCAGACTGCACAGTAATAATATTTGACTGCGGCTTAATTACACGCCTATTCATTTGACGAAATTTCCATCTAAAATGCCAAAATATCAATGTTGGACATTGCCTTGGCATACGCATAGATGAAGAAAATTTTGCAAACGGCCAATTCCTTCTGAAGAAAGTTCAGTCGCGTGCGTTGCCTTCCTGGAGTGCGCAGTTTCAGCATACTTTGCTACAGTAATCCACGCATATAAAACTAAGCCCCTGCCTCCACTACAGTATACCAGTAATGCACAGCACTCCAGTACAGTAAAAAGTGATCAGGATCGATATTCAGCGTGACTAGTATTCATTCATCATAATCTTTCACATGTCCAGCATCTTTATCCTCTTGATATAATGTGGAATTGACTACATCCGGCGGTTCTGGATCACAACCCCACATGATATTGGGTTTCTTGCATCCGAATTGCGTGTATACATGAGCCATATAAACTACGTCCGTTTCCTGGTATTTCGTATCCAAGAACATATTCACATTTGCGTACGTTGATCCATTATGAGGTGGGAACCAACCGTCTCGTCCATAATCGGCTTCCACGAATTCTTTATAATTGCACGGGATATATATTAGAACTCCGTATAATTCGGCCGAACATATTCCTTTTCTCAATGGATAATGAATGACATACCACCATCGATTATTCCACACGAAAAAATAAAGAGAAAAATCAGCTTTTTTTATACCATTGCATAGGTATACTGTAGGTATACTGTAGTATCTTGGCATCCAGTCAAATTTAGCCTGATGCAAATCCAAGAAGGTCCAAAAATTTATGCATAAAAATCACAAAGATAGACTTACTGTAAGTGCTGGATTCATTACCATTGCGTTCGTACATGAGGAAAATATCCAACCATACACGTTTCTGTGTGTAAGTTCGAAATTCCAGTCCCCTGTGCGGAGTGCCCAAACGCGAATACGGCGTTAAAACGGTTTTATTGAACAAATGATCGATCAATTCCGCTTTATACTCGTCGGCCAACATGACCACGTCCAAATCTTTGGATTCCACGATATAATCGCATTGACGATACCAACCCAATAGTGTACCGCAAAAGATGATGGTCGGAATTCGTAATAATTTACTAATCCTATAGATTTCACGCATGGCTTCTTGTTCCAATTCAATATTCTCGGGTATTTTCATTTTATATTTCTCTTTGAACGGGTATACTACGTCGGTGAAATGGCATTCTTGAAATTTGGAATTCGGGAGCTGCCATAAATAAGATTCGGTATCTTCGGGTATACACAATTCTAAATATCGATTGATTAGAGTCGTTTTGCACTCGAACGCATCCACGGCCATGGGTAACGGAATTCCGTACGTCAGATCGGATAAATATCGATATTGACTAGGCAACGAGATTGGATTTATGCCAGGTATCCAATAGAAATCACTCCTCGGATAAACGACGGCCAAATGTAGGATAGTCTTATTCGAGACGAAGAAATGATGCGTCACAATACGTGACCATCGATTTTTCGTCTTATCCGGGAATATTAATCGATTATCGAAATCCGTAGCACGCACTAATCTCCATTCCAGCCCCAATTGGAAGATCAATTCGGAGATTGTCAATAATTTCTTACTATCCTCTTCGAATATGCCGAAAGTCAATAAATTCTGTGATCCGTATCGATCGAACTCATTGGTCGCGTTGAAATCTAATAATATCAATTTGATTCGTAATAAATTCAGCGTTTTAAAAATCGATTCCAGACCGCCCGGATTGCGCAATGTAGGCGAAATCAATTCGGGTTCCGGATGGACGATGTAAACCTTTTTTACGATGGTCACGAAAATCACGGTCGACGCTAATACGAATGCGAATAAGCATTTCTTACAATATCGGAATCGACATTGACTGATCATGGCGGGAAAATTTGGTCGAGATGTTGAGCATCCGAATAGGCTCAACGATTTTTTTTTCCTAGTCGGATCGACGAAGGAAGGCGGAAAGGTGGATAAATTGAAGAAGAATATAGATCGGAATCACAATTAGCTTTTCACCATTCCACAGGTGAACAATATTTCAGCATTCACCTGCGTAAACTTCGCTAGAAATCGTCGAGGAAGGCGGGGACACACATTGGAACTGGATGGGCGAATGCATTTATTAATCCCCCGTATATGGAAATCGTAAATTCCGTTGGCGAATGCTTACGAAAACATGTCCAATATTCATGTGATCACGAAATGACGATTCAATTCGTCAAACGACACGCACATTGGTCATTATATAATCCATTTTCGCTATTGATACCCTAGGCCGAAAGGTATGGTAAAAAGCCATTGGACATGCTCGATCTTAACAGGTGCATGCCAAAAGGTGAGCTAGTGAAATTAGCATATGAATAACCACCGCCTTCTTGGTGACGATACGCCTTTTTATCAAGGGGGGGGGTTAGAATTCCAATCAAAAAAGCAAGCTTAGTAATGGATTCGTGAATCGTAAATGTTCTGGAAAAACGTACATTTGTATTCGGCTGCCCATATTTGGGATCATAATAACGGGTCCTCGTTGGTACAGAAACAGGTTTTTGACAATTGCAATGCGTGGGATACAAAATATGCAAAGCTATCATTGCAATTATAATGCCAACGTATGTTTATCCATGGACAGTATATTTATATTCACCCTGGAATTCGGTATTCGGTCAACAATGCGTACCATGAAACATGGTGGTCCATGTTTTTATCAATATGAGTACTAGAATATTTTTCATTCATGAAAATCATGCATTGTACTGACAATAGTCGGTCTCAATTGACTCGTGATTCATTGGTTTTTTTCGGGTCACTTCAGTCAGTGCAATGTTTTTACTCGACCACAATTGCAAAGCAAGCAATCGACAGCCAGTTTTCCCGACTGACTCCTTGGCATGTACCATTTGTGCATGCTGTAAGGTATAGCGTGCTGAATTTATACCTCCATCAGCATTCATGGACACTTTTTGGAATGCATAAATTGATTGCAAACGATTAGACATGGTTATCGGGGTACTTTTGGTCAAGGGATCATGCTCTATCACGTAACATTCAGATCACTCGTCAGAAATCGAGATATTGGAATTCGATATTTCTGAGCAAATCTTTCAATATTGATAAGATATCAAAATAAAGCTAATTTTTGGAATTATTTTTCCCAGAAAATATGCATTAGACGCATGAATCATATCGAAATCTATTTTCGAATTTCAAATGTGCCCATCCTTCAGCACGTGATATTTGATCAATGATTATTTTGAGGGGAAAAAACCAAGATCGGGCATATGGATATATTTTCCTGTAATCGTTTATGCTCTGTCGATTGGCGTCGTCGAAACTGATCGATCACGCTTGTATCAGAAATCGATATTTCTGATCAACTTTTGAAGTATGCATCCTAAAGCAATATTAACGACGCCACGATGATCAGCGTATCAAACTATCATATAAAACATGCTTTCAATGCATTGATCACGTAAATTACCGATTTTGAAATTTTGAAAATTGCCTATCCTACACAGGATCATTGGTCGATATTTTTGTTCAAAATTATGCTAGATAAGGTATGTGGATATATTTTCCTGGACAATCGAGCACGGGGAATCGATTGCCTTGGTCAAAATTAAGCTACAGGCTCTGTAACGGAAATCGATCATATTGATCAAATCTCTGAATATCGATCACAAAGCAAAATAAACGTGATTTTTAGAATCAGCAGGATAAGTTACCCCAGAAAATGTGCGTTTCGTGCACTAATTATGTGTATTTCAGAAGTCCAAATTTTGAAATTGCCTATGCTTTAGCAAATACTTTCCGATAAGTGATTTCAAGACACAGATAAAGATACAGACATTATGCGAGGATGTTGTCCTGGACAAGTGATCATCATGCATCCATCGAGCACGGTCTGATCACTCAGAAATCAATATTTCAAAAAATCGATAACCTGATCAACTTGATCAATATTGACGGTATGCAAAAATAAACATCACCGTCGTGTTTAGCATGGTTTTTAGACATGGAAAAAATGTTTTCATGTGCATTTTTTCTGCTATATTGAATCTATGAAGATGTTTGAAAATCAGAATTTTCGTACTGTAACCGGTTGGTTCAGCATGGCCTGCTTTTCAAGCGAGGCCTCCTGACTAGCATCAAAATTTCTCATGAAACCTTTCACATGCCCGATCAATTGAAGCAATATTTTAGCCTCATCGTGGCCTGATCATGAGTCTAAATATATCCATACACCCAATTATCAGGTACCATTTTCACACCGCTCCAATGAACTCTGAGTTACAAATCTCGTGACCATATCTGAAGATGACAACCGTTCGGATCCAGTATATGCCAACGCGGTGGCTCTCAATGGAAACGATGCGGCACCGACTAATGCGTTTTGAAACGAATGATCTTCGTGCAAAAGATACTGCCCGTCACCGATCGGCCTTCGAAATCGACCGTAATATCTGAACAATACTCGATATTTCCTACAGAACATCAAATAAATCATGAACGTAGTCGACGAATTCAAAACGACCAAACAATTGGAAACGTCACTGATCAAAAACGCCACCGTTCTCCACGAGTGTTTGAATAAATTCAAATCCACCGCTTCCCAAATATTGATCAAGAACGGGAGTAAATTGCACATGGCGAACATCATCGTGATCACTACGATCATGACGCTCGTTTTCCTCTGTTGCATTTGCGAACGCGTGAATCTGCGTAAATTCCTGGGCGATCCGCCCAAGGATTTCAGAATGTACGCATTCAGTAAGAGGATAATGAAAAAGGGTACGACGAAATGAGTGATTTCGTATAAACTAGTATAGTAGAAATAAAAATACGTCAAATTATCTCTGAGCAACGTTTGTAGTCGGGAGAAATTCTCCGACCCGTTGTATTCCCAAAATCGGACCAAATTATAACAGAACGATAATGCGGTTACAGTAATCTGAGCGTATTTGGCTTCTTTACACGTCAGCAATTTATGACGCATCAACGGTTTGCAAACGGCCGAATATCTTTCTATGGACACTAATACGAATGTCCATATGGAACACGTTTGCGACATCATTGTCACCGGATATAAGATTAGGCTACTGTACGGATACAGAGAGGTCAGGAGATCATTGTGAAAAGCTTGATTCAATGCCGGAAATACGAATACGGGAATAGCTAATATAACTAGGCATAAATCGTTTATACTTAATCCGCATAGTAATACGTCCATGGGTGATTTCATGATCGGATGCGTAAAGATCAATGCCGATACTAAATTCCCGTATAAACCGAATAAACAACACGTGGACATGCAAATGGACGAGATCAATGAGACGGTCGACGCTAAATTATGTTCATCCTGATCAGTATCTAAAATCAGATCTTCATCCGAGTAAATACTCAGATTGGTCATGGCTGCGTCCATGCTCGGCTGAACAAACGGCGCACGAAACGGTTGCTGAAAGGGTCGTTTGAGAATATGGACCAGATGTGACAAAATCACGCGTGCCGTGTGAGAAGCCCGCTCGAAGGCTGGTTTTGACAATTATGGCTTCCGGATGTTGATGACATTAAGAAACCTGGCTGTTAGCTATTGAGTGAGTTTTTCCATCTTGGTCACATCATAATGGAATTCTCATAAGTGAAAAATGCTCACTCGAATTTATCATGCATTGTTGAAGCAATGAAAATGGCGATTTTCTTATCCACTCAATGTCACCAGCCTTCAGAAAATTTGAGCGCACGCATAGCATTTTCCTCCAGGAATCGACTAGGAAGCGGTTACAGTAAGCGCACAAATATAAAGATGCTTTGAATAGCCAATGCTGGCTCTTCTGTTCAATGCGAGCAGAAAAATTCTGTTTTCACCACATGTCCGCTAAATTCTTGCAATGCATTTTCTTTGCGCCCCTATAGCTGCCGCATTTGCATGTGTATAGTCTTTCTTCAACTCCCAGTTGAAGATTGAAGACAAGCTTTGATCCAATTCTTCCAATTGCCAATCTAATGATCACCTGAAATGAGGAATATATTAATACCATACAAAAATTGATGGAGGGATAGCCCTTGACTTTAACCTGATCAGAAATTTGCTGATCACATTTCCACCTGCGGCCACGTGGAGGCAGTCAATGGGCACTTGCTTTGATGGAAGCCATATTTCAAGGCCCATTTTTGGATCCCGAAAAAAACATGAAAACTTTGGCTTCCACAAATAGCTTCGCAGGCAAAAATGGGGACTTGGTTCCAAACTGAAGTTACCTCGGCTGAATGTAAAGAAACGCAATTCTAGGGCCCAACAGGAATTTCCCATATAATTCGCATATAATCACTCACCTTTATCTAATTGTGGCGTTCGGCCAATGAGGCGCAGTGGAAAAAAAATGATCGTTTCAGTGATTTATGAACGCACACAAAATGGCAGAGTTTCACAGTATGGATTTTCGGAAGTTTTATTTGCCACTGTACAAGTTCAAGTGCACATTCAAAATCATGCTACCAACCATGAGGATAGCCAAAGTAAAAGATGCCAGTAAAAAGTCAACCCAAATGCACGAAAATGCAGACAGTAAGAAAAAGCTAGGGTGCTGAAGTCAAAACACATTAGTCAACGGAAAAGAAGGAAGAAAAAGAAGCGCCTAGTCATGAGTCAAGCTAAACATAAAAAACTACATGTGCCTAGCTATGCAAAGTGTCCTTTCTTCGCCTTATGCGACACTAATCGATAATATCGATAATCGACGCCCGCTTTTCGATGCCACCAAATCTCCTTCACCGATTCCATATCTTTTCCAATGCATTCTTTGAATTCGTAAAATGTAAGCCAGAAATTCAAATAGTATGGAATTGGTGAAATGAACCGAATTCCTTCATTTACGTGCGCACAGGAATCTCGAATTCTTGCATCCTAGCCATCCTCAGCACTAGGACACGTTTTACGTAAGAACATCTTCAATCATCATCGTTGAAGAAAGGAATGCGTAAGAAGATATATTCATTCATAAGTTTTTAAGCATAGACGCTTGCGAAATATTTCGTCTACGTTGGTAACAGAAAACTTCCTGAGAACTTGCATAAATTCCATAAGAGCCTCGCTTATGTAGGTCTTTTTCGAAAGCATCCCCCTCCCTTTTAGTTTGAGGGTTCGGAATTTCCTCTGCCACCGCAAGAGAGGCATCAATTCAGCGTAAAAGCGGTGCATTTTTTGACTTGTTCGAATGCATAGAATTCGTGAAATTGCGCAATTCAGAATTGGCCATGTTGACATGTTTGAATGCATGGCATGAAATACGCATGAGAATTTTCGGATTGTGCATGCCTGTATTCATTCAAGATAGCTGTTCTGCAGAGGCAACTTCCAATTCTGACTGCTTGGAAGCTGGACAAGATTACAGCATACTGTAGATATAGACTTCCATTATCCAGGCATGATCACGAGCCACAAATAATACGGATATGCAATACAAATTCGACACAACATTTCAGTGATTATAAAATATTAAAAACCAGCATCAAAATATGGCATATTTCATATACTGTACTACCGGTATTTCACAAACTTCAATTTATAAAGCTCCTGAAATATTCGAACCGCACTTCTTCTCTATGCTCAATCAGAATTCATTGAATCCCGTTTTTTGCCTTCAGACGAATAAAAACGTTGATACCGATGCGGTTGTAATTGTACGGGCGAAATTATGTCCGATTTCAACGCTTGATCACTCGTTGCTGATAAGCTCTTATCGCATATTTCCATGATCGGTTGTGTATTGATTATATCCGACATGGGTATCGATTCATGTATTTCGGGATCCGATTTCGGATCAATATGATCCGACATGCAATTTTCTTGTATCGGATTGATTTCATCTTCATTGCTATGAAGACGAGTGCTCATTCTTCGAGCACTATCGGCTACAGTAAATATGGGCGGATTGGCATAACTGCTAGCCGCGATGGCCAACGTAGTCTCCATATGCATCATTTCCAAAGCCGCTTGATCGTTAGCCATGATTTGTTCGGGTGCAAACGTGGTAGCAAATCCTTCTTCCGAATCTAATTCGGCCAATAATGTTACGCTTCTGAGCGGATGTTTAGTATCGGACGATTGACTGATCTTCTCGCTGAGCAATGCCCCGATACTCGTACATCCCAACGCTCGACTGTACGGCCATATATTGGAGAAGAATCGTGATTTTAATCGACGTAATTTGACCAGGAATTCACCCCTGAACGCGTCACTGCACATGACGTATACGTAGAAGGGCAATGCGAAACCGATATTTTGAAATACGTTCGAAATAGAGATGAAATTTTGTTCATCGAAATGTCTCCTTATCAGGCGGGGATAATTTTCTTGAGTCGAACCGCTGCAATTATGACCGCACGTATCGCCTTTGGGAAATATGACCAGATATAAGAATTCGGGTAATACACCGATGGCGTAGCATACTGATAAAAGTAAGAATAATTTACATAATTGACGTTGAGTTCGCCAAGGTCTCGAATGACGAACGCTCGGGCAATGATGCACTAATAATGCGTTCGTTGACGTTTTCGGCGACGGTACTTTCTCCGGACACCCGGTTCTGGGCACGGCCAATAAGCAACAGGCTAATATCGATCCTGCACCGCAAATTAGGATCAGCAAAATGATCACGGGCAGTAGATGTATAGCCATCAATATTTCGCTATTATTTATGTGAAAATTCGTCGCACTGATTTGAAATTCGTTTTTCAGCCTTCGCCTTGCGCAGAAATCGTGTCTCTGAAAAAAATGATTTGCTTGATTGGCATGAAGCAAAATCGCAGATTTCGCGTGGCACTGCATTGGCAAGCTACAGTATGCCAAAATATGATTCAGGCCGTGCCTAGCAGGGTTGCCTCCACGACTGACGTCATCAGTTATTTTTCCTCTACGCTTTGGGTCAACGAGGGCCTAAACTCCGCCTCCAATGCTCTTACTGACGTCATTGAGTATAATTTTTAGCATCAAACAAAAAGGCCTGTACATGATGATTGACAGCTAATGAGTATGGCATTTTCGACCAGCATCCGATGAATGCCCATCTGCACACATTGACCTTACCTTAGTAACTTCATATTCATAACACAAACATCCATTGACCAATATACCAGCCCATATGATGAAATATATCAGGACTTTGGTGGTTTTCGGATTAGTTTTCGTCTTTTTCAATCTCCTCGATTGCAATATACCGATGCATAATCGTACGCATAACGTAACGGCCAATGAAATACTGACGAAACTCAAAACGGCTATGATGAAGTACATTACATGCGCTTCGTACCACGTAGCACCGTAATACGTTTTGAAAGGGACCATTACTCTCAGCACGTACGATAAGACGAATATACACCTGATCAAATCGGTCATTGCGATTGCTCTGTAATACACGAACGTGGCCGTGGTCAATCTACGACCGGACAATGTCAATAGTGTACCAGCATTTCCTAATACGCCGAAAATGATCACTAATCCGATGCCTATTGTAGTCGAGTAATAATCGATCCATTGATGCTTTACGAGTAAATTACGACACATCGACATCAATTCTGGCAACTCGGATTGATACCAGGTGCTATTATTCATGGAATTATTCATGGCTATAATTTTACCCAATCCGATACTTGAGCTAATTTTTATGGCGAATAAAACATGGACGCTTTTCTTCGCGGTGCCACTTTCTTAGTGTGGATGCCGAAAACACAAGAAAGCTTCTAGTTTTAACCGAGAAGCTCCAATTCCTCGACTCCTTTCAACTCATTGTCAGCTAGTGGCTTTTAACATTCGAACATCAGTTGCTTGTTTCCTTTGCTGCTTGATGGGCCACCGGGATGAAGTGAAAAAGGTGGGCGAAGAATGGGTGAAATTTGAAGAATGACCCATTGTAACTTCGCACATTACGACGCTTTCGTTCACCCAAGGTTTTTCACCCCTTGTCATTTCGAAAAACGCCATCGAACATTCTTACATTTCTACCACCCGAAAGATTCATAGACGTCATTTGTTTCAACCTCCCCCCCCCCCCCCGAAATTCTGGCATAGTATGAGAATATTTTCGCCAACCCTATAGCTCCCTCCCATAGCTAATCACGTTGTCAATTTGAAAGAATTGGCATTCGAACCAGACATCCTGAAACGCCCGGACAATGTTCGCGATGCGGTCGTAAATTAGCTTGAAACCACGGTTATATGTCAGGAATCACCTAAGCCATTCCTGGCAAGAATGGGATTTTTGCATCAGTCCCAAGACTGATGGCAGCCGAATTCCTGGAATGGCTGCCTTGTTTGCATAGCCACTGCTGCGGCCAATGATACGCACTCAAATTGCGAAATCAGATGCAATATCCAAATATGTCATCAAGAATATCATCAAATCATGAAAGATATATGGATAACAACCATCATGAACAGAATTTTCACGAATTTTAAAATGAGCTAATATATTTCACAGCAAGTCTCACAATTCACCACACACATAAACCCACAATGTGCACCCACACTAATAAAACTAGTGCCTATTCACAATATTCCCACCCGCAATCTTCCAAGCAGAGTAAGAATCTTCAATCTCTGCATAGCATCACATGCGACACTGCCTTCTTGCCAAGTAAACGGCCGAATTCCGCAACTTCTTCTTCATCGGTTTCAGTTGACCGTTTGTGCTTGATGGCCTTGTAAATCGGATATGGCATCATCGTACGTTCGTATAAGACGATCACATCTTTCGCCTCAACGTTACCGTTCTCGTCGCCTGAAAAAGGATAACTCAGATCAGTGACAGCATCAATGCTAGGCCAGCACCATGCTGGACAAGACTGTTGATAGCAAAAACAGTAAACCAACTTACTTACCAGCTCCTGCTTCATCAAATCTACTGTACGCAACCGCGTCCAATTTCTTGTGGCAATCCTCAATTGGATGCCACGTGTACGATTCTGGACACATCAACTCGCTGGGGCGATATCGACCTTTGTATCGCATTTTGGGGCACGTATGAATGTAATAGCCCATGTAATAATAACGCAATTCCGCCATCTCGACTTGTAGGCGACGAACGAATGCAATTTCCCTGAAATAAAATGGTATGCAAAGATCGATGCTAATAAAATCAATCAACACTTACTGCAAGGCAGAATAGACGCCCAACGCCAACGGACGAAAGTCGGGATCGTAATAGAAGTATTTCGACGAGATGGAATGTGGCAAAATATCCACGACACCAACAGCGATTAATTTGTTTCCGTCCAACCAATACTGCTGATGAAATGAGCCATACACAACGTGTCCTTGCTGATGCGATTGATCGTCATCCAAACCGGTCTAAAACAAACCAACCTCAATCATCATAATGGCAATGCACACACCACACCAGATTTCTTACCGTTATTAAAGGTGAATCGACCAAGAATCGACGATATCCGCCTTGAGTAGACGGGTCGTTGTGAATAACGTCTTGGTATCGTAAATACAGGGCCACGCTTTGTTGAAATGTGCCATTGAATTCTTGACTAGCCGGACAGGAACGTACGAGTCGAATTTCCAATCGATGAGAAGCTCCGTTGACTTTGATACAGTCGACTGTTGACGACGGATCGAATCCCAATATGGCCTCCATTGATTTTGGGGCTGGTGGTTGCTTCGGTGGGAACGAATCAATCGAAATTCCTTTGGCACGAAGTTTCTCCAATTTCCGCTGTCGACGCAAATACTTCTTTTTGCGTTTACGCCGTTCCTCGTCTTTTGATTGATGACTGCAAAAGGAAAAGCAAATTAAAATTCTTGTTCATGAGCTTTTAGTTCCGATATATGTGCAACCTTCGGCCAGGAGCTGCCAATTGCGGATGGTTATGCAAATCATAAACGCATTTACCTAACAGAGGCAGCCGCATCCGGTTTCTCAATATTCGCCTGTCCAACCGTGGCCAATTTCTTATTGGACTGCTCGATATTTGTTACCGAACCAGATGTTCCAATATCTGCTTCCGCATTGCTAAGCGCCTTCTCCGTTTTCTTCGCCTTGATCGGATCAATATCCACATCGAACGCCGATCGCTTTGGCATAATTCCCTTGGCCAAAAAAGCGTTCATCTTGCGGACCACACGTTTCTGCGATCGAGATGCATGGAATTGGAGGGCGTCGCAACGGATTGTGTATTGGGGACAGCACGTCTTCTCCATAGTCGGTTTGTAACAATATGTGCCAGACCTGAAACAACAATTATGAGTCATCATTGACTTGAGCGAAATCATGCATCACATGATTTCCAATTCATGATTTCAAGAAATTTTGACATTAAATTAATGAAATCAGCTTACCTCCTCCATCCTCGATCCAAAATATCCTGGTAAACCTCTACGGTCATTTTATGAGCCCACATTCCTAAAATCAATTATCTTTATAGCCATAAAATTGATTTCTCATATTTACTACTGTACCGTGAGTAAATCGACTGGGATCATCCCTTTTACAATAACCACAATGACGATCTTCTTGTGCGCCGAAATATTCAACGATTGTTTCTATATTCGACATTGCCAATTATTGATCGCTAAATCAATTCTGGGAGAGTAACAGCAAGCAAGAAATAATTTCGGAATTTCGGAATGGAATTCATGGTTACACTAAGGAATATCTGGTTCGGATTCCAAACGTCTTCGCCCCCAGCCGTGCACTTGAAGAACCGGTT
>JAQIWJ010001138.1:0-13095 GCA_034695185.1 Discolaimus major
TATAGGCGTGCTCCCATTGGTGGAGCCCTCCCATTGGTTGACCAATGGGGTGCCTTAGATGTGCATTACCGTTACAGTCTCAAAAAAGGCACTGATCGTTTCCATATCTCTATCCGTTATAGCTCGCTTGAAAAAGGCTAAAAATTTTCGAATCCGTTCATACCAATGTATTGATTCGTGCCAATTTGCACAGATGTGACCGTGGTGGTCTCAACGTCTAAAATGCAGCTTTGAAAACTCAATTCATACTTAGCCATGCAATGATGAAATTCATTACCAGCTTTTCGGCAACATTTTCGCAGCACAGTGTTAGCCAATCAGTCGTGAAAAGAAGTGATACTCAATATGAAATAGTTCAAAAGAGGCCTTCCAAAATGCATGATCTGTGAACTCACAATCAGTACACAGACAGTAATCATTGATCATTTCACACTCAAGTATTCTCAATTTCCATGTTTTCCATTGGTCGAAAAATCTCTTGCCATATGGATGTGTACCCTGTTCTGTAATCTTCCATTACCTTGAAATCCATTCGTAGGAAGATTTACAATGAGTTTTGGAAAAATCCTGTCCCATTCGGAACTTGAGAAAGCAATATTGCTTAGGCGGGAGTTGATAAATGCAATTTCATGCTAAGTGCAATTTGATGACAATTTCAAGACCGCAAATTGTCATGATCGCGACTTTCTAGTAGCGTTGTGGTTTTTAACACAGAAAGTATCAAGTTACAGGAGAAAAAAGGTCATTGATGTTAGACTAAAATCCAAGCCACGAAACATAAGCTAAAATCAACATTGACATTGCATTCGTAGCGATTACAACATTTTACACGCTTGGCAGGCGGCCATGCAGAAACCCCAAATGCTAGACAGTGATTTTTGGCATTTCAGTCAAAATGGAACCTCTAAACTGCTATCGAATATTAATTTGGGTACTCGGTTGCATGCTTTTCGTTGGTCTGTCAATCATGGATATCCTTCAATTAATCGATGAGTTCAATACGAATAACATTGGTGTACAAATGAATGTAACTACAGCTGGCCTTTTCCCTGTGCCGCCGAGATTATCCTTATATGTTCCTCGAGCACAGTTTGGATTATTGCGTAAAATATCTAGCAGCTTGCGCAAATACCGCACAACTGGTTTGTTCAATTGCAATGAGTGTGAGAAATTATCAAATCGATCATGGGACGTGTGGTCCAGCTTGAACTTCACTGGAAATGAGAGTGGGAACGATTACTATAAGACATTGTCAGCGTCACTGTCCAAGAAGCTATTGATCGATGGCAGTGCAGATGACTTCGCAGTACTCAATGTCAGCAATTTGAATTGGAATTTGCCAATTATGGACGCTGCTTGGGATTTGATCGAATGTGTCGCAATTATGGATGCAAATATTGAATATGGAACAATGTGGGATATGGGCGATTGTATCGGCATGCACGACCCAGACTTGGCAATTACCACGAGAAATATTGATAAATTGTTCGATCGTATCATCGATATTTTATGCGCTTTCATGGTATTCGAACGTTCTCCGTGGGATACGTGTAGGCAGAATTTTGAGAACACATTGGGCGCCATTGGTATCGACGGATACGCAATGGAAGTACCAATTCTACCAACTGGTTCTTTATTTAAATACAATTCAATCAGTGAAAACGGTGTAACTTGGCCGGGTATGGCTGAAAACGAATATCGTTCGTATTCATTATACGTGAACGAGGGTCTGGCCTCGCTTGCATGGCCTCTGCGTGGAGCAGTGGACATAATACTTTTCACTTCTAAGCCCTCCTTTCGCCTCGGATTTGAATGGGCAATGCTTACGTATTCAAGCATTTTTTCCGTATCCGATAAGAGGGATAACACACCTTGTTATCAAGAAAGCAGTCTTCAAATCTGTCTAAGCAATTGCATGTTATCGAAGATCACTGATACATGTAAATGTATTCCATTCACATTTCGACAACACGGCCCATGCAAAGATCATCCATTACCATATTGCAACACGAAATTGTATTTCGACTGTCAGTTGAACAAAACACAAGCTGGACTTGATTGTGAGAACAAATGCATTTGTCCATGTCAACATACTCAATATCAGTGGCAGATTGCAACAGGCAAGGCAAATTCATGGGATTCCAAATCAGTCTCTGTCAGTATTCTGCCACGTATCGCATCAGTCCCACTTGTAGAATTTTCTACGGTTGAAAAGTATACGTTCAAGCAATTCTTCGCCCAATTAGCATCAGTCATCAACTTGTATCTTGGCATTAGCGGCTTGGAATTGATAGCGTGGTCAGTATGATTGATTGAATATTTACTCAGACGGTACAAGAAGAAGAACGAGTATGATATGAATGGTGACACGAAAAGAATCCACAAGTCACGAACTACAGGCCGCCTGCACTGGACACGCCGCTTGTGCCTCTGCAATCGAAACTTTGGAAAGAACTGTGCAACGAATGGCAGAGGAATTGAAGAATCTCAATCACAAGTTGGAAAATTCTCAGAATGTGGATTGCGGCTTGCATAAACAGACCTGACATTGCAATTTGTGCAGTACAGTGGACGCATTGTGATTAATGATGCTTAGTCCCCAATACTGCATGGCATTGGTCATGAAGAAATTCTCATCATATGGTTTGATTTTAGAATGAACTGACGCTCTTGTCCCAGTGGTCCCTGATGTTCCAGTATACTAATAATAATACTAAAACCTCATACTAAAATGTTTTTGGAATTAGTATACTATACCAATACTATACTAAAACTCCAGGAGATTTTATACTATAATTATACTATACTAAAACTACAACCTAGTATTAGTACAGCTTTTGGTAAAAAATTTGAATTTGGCGCCAAAATATTGCACGCAAGTTTGAATTTGGCGCAAAAACATGCATGGAAATTTGAATTTGGCGCATAAATATGCATGGAAATTTGTATTTGGCGCTAAATGTACACGCATATACTGAAATTCCCAGTACTAAAACCCATACTAAAACTTTTACTAATACTGAAACTCGGAGGTTTCAGTATACTATACTAATACTAATACTAAAACTCGGGCATCATACTGTACTAATACTATACTAAAATGAAATTCTTATACTAGAACATCAGGGCCAGTGGTCCAGTATAATACAAAAATGGCATAGTGATTTTAGCCATATCCAAATCACAAATGATGATCCAATGATTGACATGATCTCAGTCACTGTCACACACCTGTGTGATATGTATTGACGGATGATCATGCGCACTTGAGTGAATTAGCAATGCCAGAATCTGGTAGCGATAATAAAAACCACTCATCCATGTGGCCATGTATAGGTCATGTCCACATGAATGTATCACATGAAATAGATTGTAAAAGAATAAAAATACCATCATCATGCTTTTGGAAAATGTGAACTTGGCAATTGATATTTGAAAGTGTAGATAAATTTGAGATGGTACGGGAGAACGATGATTACATATAGCGTAATGGGATAATATGGAAATGATTATGAAATTCATGCGAATGACTAAAAGCAGAATTTCAAGTGGCAGCATAAGAAAAACGGTTGAACAGCATGCCTCTTTCCAAGAGTCAAACATCGATTTCGAAAATAGCGGGAAATACAATAGCATACACAAAGAAACTGGATTACGATGCAAAATTCCACTTCCTCCAGCCAAACAGCTAATTGTAAAAGATAGCTAAATCCAGCATATTCAAATTATGATAAATGGATTGTCGATATCTGTGCTCATTTTTCAAAAAATTGCATCAGGTCGACGAGAATGGTGGTGTGCATTTTTCATACAAAGGCCACCATCAAATTCCGGTGTGGTGGCATGAAAATAGCTGATTTTCGCCATGATACTGTAATTGGTCAGATCATGAATCTGAATCGTGAGAAGAAGGAAATGCATGAAACGCTCCACATCATCATGAATGAATGTAAACTGCAGCCATCGAGGATCTCGAGAAAAAGATAGCAGATCATCATTATTGGTGATGATAACATTGAATAGACTTTGTGCTTTTCTTGTCATAGCAAATTCAATGCAGGTCAGTTTATTTCAACCAAGACCCTGCATAATTGCAGGTCAGCAGGCTCATCCCCAAGCCATCATATCATTATCAGAATTTGACTTTCCAGATGTTCTCTTTTGAATCGACGCAGAAAACGAACCGATAGTTGATCGTGGCTTGCACGCATTCCACGCCGCTCAATTGCACCCAATCTTTGCCATCGAAAACCCAAGCGTGATGGTCAACATCGGTCATCACAATGCGATCAGCTGCCTGGACATCGATGTATCTAGCATGACGTGGTTGTTCTATTTTTGACCAAGTGGTGGGCGGGTTCAAACGATAAACGTCGCCATTGACGTCCACTTTGTATACGACCTCTCCATCACCGATGGAAACGTGCATGTTATTGTAGTCTTCAGCTGGGAAATGGAACCAACTTCCTTGACCATTCCATTTATGTACGTTGTTGTTTCCACCCACGTGGATTTGAACCGCTTCACTTAGAGCGCTCAGTGTTTGGGCATAGCCATCGATGGGCTTGTCCAAACCTCTGGTGGCAGGGTTGATCCGAAAGATATTCGGATAATCGGTTGGACGAGCGATCCACGCCCAACCGTTGGCGGTCGCAGCCACATGCATGGCGAAATTTTGCATTGTGATCCATTTCTCGTTTTGGAAACGCAAAACTTGTCGGTATCTATTGACTGCGTAGAGCTCTGCGCCTTTGGCAGAAATTTGTACGGCTTTACCAGGGAGTTGGATCCATTTCGCCTTTTTCTCGTCGGATCCGGAATCCGCACGGCCGCCAAGGACGGCCATCATGGATGTGGATAGCAAAATGAACAGGATGATGATCGAGGCCATTTGGAACAGAATTCAGGAAAGTGATGAACTTGACTGACTTGGATTGTAACTCATGAAATGCAAGGCAGAGACCAGGGCTTATATTGGCTCATAGAGCCTGTGGGAATTCCAAGTGGGATGTGTTGCTGGGTCAAAGCGAAAGCGATTTCAAGGCCAGCTGTGAAAAGTGAAACAAGCCTATTCATCCAATACCTAAGATGATCTCAGTGGAATACCTTTCTTGAACCAACGTGGACTGTTTATCCAGATGCGTCGTGTGAAAGCCTCTTGGATCTTCTCGAAGATCCAGCACGAAAGCTGTAATTTTATACCTTCGTTTTAGACAATGTCCATGGACCAATTCTACTCAAGATTATTTTTGAGTTTTGCCAGTTGATACCTGATAGCATGCATTACAATAGTCAACGCATTGAGGCACAGTATGATCAATCCATGTGGCACAACAATATCAGTATGGCATGGTTTGCTGTAAAAATTGTATGCATGCACACTGATTAGTCCGATTATTGTTCCAGATATAATGTACGTGTGAGGATGAAAAATGATGAATCATGATTTGTACATGGCTATATCCTTGGATTACGAACATAATGATATCATTCTGAGAGTTAAAAAATGAACAGATATGAAATCAGGAAAAATGATTTATCAGGTGTCCACCAATTGCCATATCAGGCATATCGAATAGCTACAAAAAGACTGTCCAGATATTGAGCTAGATTCAATTTTTAGATCATGTTTTCTAATAAATTTCACCATGCCTTCTTGCATAGTTAGGATAAACTATATACCAAGCATAGTGATTCTATTTTCTCCAACAAAGCATCTTCAAGATTGTCAACGAAGATGCCACTGATCAAATAGAAACTTGGAATCTTCCAAGATAGGCGTATCCATTTACTTAGGATGCTTTGATCCGGAATGGAAGCTAGGAACTGTTTGTGCAAGTGATCAAATATCGCCCACTTGGGAAATCCCTTTATCCAAAACCAGCCATATAAGCCTACAGATTCTCAAAGGCTACCTATCTTCAGCTTCATCCAGTGGTATCTAGTGGATAAAGATTCAAATTCAACCATGGTATCCCCAATTGCTCTTGTTTTGTTTTTGGTATGCTTCAGCATTGCTGACAGCAAAAAGAAAGGTGATGATAGCAAAAAAAGAGACGATGATAGCGACGAGTTCAGCAGGAAACCGAAATGGGAGAAAATGCCCGGCCACGCTGTGCAAATCTCGGCCAAAGGTAGCGAATTATGGGCAATCAATAAATGGCGCCAAATCCTGCGCTGGCAAGGCAACGCTTGGGTGGCTCAGAATAATTTCGGTATGTTCGTCTCCGCTTCGGCAGACGGTTGGGCTTGGATCGTGCGTCCAACCGACGCTCCCAACATATACAGAATTAATCCAGCAAACAAGCAAGCAGTAGAACCGTGCTGCTATGCTCAAACGCTCACTTCCACCAGTCGACACAATTCCATCCACGTTGGCGGTGCTAATTGCTTGCACAGACACCAAGAAGGCGTAGGTTGGACTCACACGGACAAGGACTGTAATAATATGATCATCTCAATGGGCGATGCTGAGGAGCAATGGAGAGTGGACGTGAACGGTGACGTGTACCGTTTGCAACCGATCACAAATCCTGCAACCACTTGGGTGAAAGTTGAAATACCACGTCCAGCGAGATACATCGACGTGCAAGCTGCCGATCGAGTGGTCATGACCGACGAGGAACAAACCGCTTGGTTGTTCAACGGAAAGGATTGGGTTCAATTGCAAGGGTTGCAATGCGATCAAGCAACAATCAACTACCGTTCAATCTTTTGCATTGGACCAAACAACAGCGTTTGGAAGTTGAATTTCTGAAGGATGATCATGGATGATGAAAAATCATGATTACTGATTTGCTGCTGCGGTATCTTCAGAATAAACTGAACTGCATTTATTTGTGTTCAGATGCCAATCACATACTGTTTCCAAAACTCCAAGATCAATTATCACACAAAATTTCTGATGAATCAATACGCAATTGCAATATTAGCTACTGAATCCAATAGCAAAAAATACAGCTGCAATGCAAAATGTAGATGCTAGGCTCAAAATAAAACAAGTTATTTCCGGTCTCAACCCATAATTATCAATAGATTCCTTTTGATTATCGATCGCATGATTCACTGCCAATTTCATCGATTGCTTAGTATCGACCGAATTGATTTTGCTGACGTCTTCAGAAACTTGCTGGGATTGGCGTGTGAGCATATGCATGATATTCTTTCTCCTTTTTGGATAGCATAAATAGACGGCTGCGAATAATTCGATGGCATTTTGGATCATGATGATCACGTAAATTATGCCTAAAAATGAACAGTGATTTTATGATTGAGATGTTCATTGCTGTTTGAACTGTGATCATTGCCAATGATCATGCAACAATTGCACGGCCCTGTAGCCTAGCATCTTCAGGTTTGACTATTCTGACCATAGTCTAAATTGCGCAATAATACAAACTTGCATTTGCAAGTATTTGCCTTCAATCAAATTCACTTACCCAACAATGGTACGGATGCTGATCCATGAGGAATCTGATCGGATACTGATAAGAGAAGGATACAGTAAGACAATAACGCTGAAATCCCGATTTGCAATTTATCATGCAAATTATCAGGCGATCCTTGACTGGCGAATAACGAGAACGTTGATAAGATATTGATCACAATAGTCGGTATGACTAAATTGAATACATAATACAGAGGTCTTCGTTTGATCACCAAATTCGCATTGATCAATGTGTACGGGAATGGGCAACATTCGTAATAGAAACTATTCGGAGTCATATTGAAACTCAAAATCATCCATGCACTATTCTGTGTGAACGTTTCCATTGTGGCGAATGTCTTGGTCAATGTATAATCGATCATTCTTACATCGTGAGTCCAACTGCCGAATATGAATGTGCAATTTTGAGTATCGAATGGGAAATATCGCATGTCGAAACTGCATCCAATTGTGTGTTTTGTATTATAAAAATACGTTATCAAACCAGCGCTCATATTTGGATCGATTGTGATTATCGCCTTTTGGATATCTTCGGTATTGGGGCGGTAGAGATCAGCGCTGAAATCGATTGTCATTAAAAAGAATCATGATATGATTGACACGATTTACCCATTGTATAATGTTGTGTCTGGAGTCCAGATCAATGCGTTGGATATAGCAAGATCAGTGATACCATCGTATTCTGATGCGTTCCAGAACAATCGATGATCATACCAATTTTGGTATGTCAAACTCAGGATACATACGGTTTGGCTTTTTTCATTCTAAAATTGGGAACAGATGAGCCCCCACCTGTGGTGTAATGGTTAGCATGCATTCCCCACTTGTTGGGCAGGGTCTATGGTTCAATACCCTGCCAGGGTATTCATTTTTTCGAAATTTGCAGTATGCATTACCGCTCCTGGCTTACCACTTCAAACAACTGCATAAAATCATATCGAAACGAAATGATGACAGGTTTTCTGGCATCCAATACAGGACGAACTTTGGAATCATACTCACTCTCAATGAATAATTTTCTGAACAGCCGATCTTCAGCATTTATGGCACCAACTACCAAATCTGCAGATCAGGCATTGATCACCCATGGTTTGCATAGAAATTCAGGACTTACCAATCCTTAGAAAAGTTAGAAAAAATATGAGGCTAATCATCTTATACTGTGAAAGTTGGGCTTTTCCTAACCTACTGCCATCAGTTCTAGAAAGGGCCAAGATGAAGGAAATGTAGGTATTTAGGTCACTAGAGCTTGCATGAATATTAAACACCCAGGAGCAAATATCAATCAGTTTTGGACAGGTGACAGATAATTACCCTTACATTGACATGACAATTCAGGAAAGGAGATACATATGTATGAATATATATTGTATGCGAGGGGATCTTTGAAGACTTCAAGAAGATTGTTTTTCACATGCATCTGAACATTCGAGCATTTTTTATGAAGTGTCTGCATAATCTTGTACTGGTGAACCTGGCATTTGGCTAACAGAAATAACCGAGGGTTCCAAACTTTCCATGTTTATTTGTTAGCCGTGACAATCTTGCACCTGCCAGGTTTCGGCTGTCAACGTTCTCTGACATATAAGCCATGTTCCTGAAGTAAATAGAAGCTCTACTAATGCTGTCGCATGAAAGTACACTCATTGTCCTGTTGCCATGGTTGATTTACATCAACAATTTTCCTCGCTAATCTTGTCCAAACGAGAACGGTTGCGCTTTTGCTTTCGATCCCTCTCTGGCTTGACCGAATGAATACACAGCAATCTTTCTCCTTTTCTCCCACACAAAGAGTGCACCATACAATCTGACTCGTTTGGATTAGTCAATTATTGAAAAGGACATTAACCATTCGTACATAATAAACGCAGGGGACCATGGTCGAGCAAAAAGCTTGGACCCTAGCTAGACCTGCCATCTGTCGCTCCTTCAGCAGGTGCACGTTCGAATGAAAACCGTTGTGTAATCGAATTATGAGGCTTACATTTTGGCCTGTGTAAATTTCGACTCATAATACCCCATATTTTCATGGTATAAAAGGGACAGAAACGTGTAAAAGAATCCTTGTATCCATTCTTTATGATCGCCATGATTCGATTCTGGTCAATTGTCCTATTTTCAATCTTGACCTGTGGATGGACTGCTCCAATTGAGGAAGAAGCTAATGATGAAGATATAGTCATTTTTGAGAAAGCTGCTGACCCTGTAGAGGGTCCGAATGTCCAACCAGATGGAACCAACGGTGCCTGTATTGAAGAACATCAAGTTCCAAATGGAAAAGGCGGTCAATGTTTGGATTTATTGGAAGCATTGCATAATCTGATGATCGATGATATGCCTGGTATCAGATTGGAGATTGATCCAGTCATGCGTAAAAAGAGGGATATCGAGGATGAATCCATATTCGATCAATTAGGCGCTGTATTGGCCTTTGTTCTGGACGATGCCATCACAAACAGTACCAATAGTAGTATCGATTTTTTCGATTTCCCCATCGTCGACGAGGGTCCCATATTTGTGAACAGTGTGCATCAGCACACGCGTGATAATGGTAGTAAATTAGAAGAAATTCTCGTCCCCATGGCTGTGGCTCAAATCGAAGATTGGATTCACAGTAATCACACTGATCAGTCCCAATTGAAATTTGAAAATGCGACCGCAAGACCAGTGATCAATAAGAGTTTGATTTGGGAAATTTCCAGTGCATTGACTCAGTTGAGTATGATCGCCAATTTTTCAAGGGAGAATGCATCCGATTTGGATGCAATCGCAAGAGTAGAAGCGGTGTTGGCAAAAGTGATGCCATTAGTGATCAGAATCAATGCTGTAAAAAATATTAGGCTTGCGAAAAATGGCACTGATGGGGCTGTGAATAAGTAAGTGATAAGGATCCAGTTTGCAATCAAGTTGCAGCCCAGCCTGCATTTTTGCATGGAATTTAGTGGCTGATCAGCATATGCTGCTGCTTTGCAGTATCAAATTTCATGTCAAAATTTGCTTTTTTAGCAGCAAAGGATTCGACACCGTCCAAGCCCCTGATCCAGCTCATTTGCATCGCCAAAGGGCATTGCCACCAACAATGATCACCGCAACTGAAAAATTGATCACTCCAGACACCGCTTCCCGGACATCAACATCCAATAGAATACCAGTGCATCCAGAAACGCCTGTGATCGGCACAATTCCAATCTCACCAGAAATCGATCCACCACAAAATTGGACAGAACCTGGCGCTCAAGGTATCATTTCTGGAAATGCCGGCCATCCGAACGCAATCGGTGTGCAATCTACTATTGAGCAAACCCTGGCCAAAAATTCATCAGCAGAAGCGTATTTGAAAGAAAAGCTGATGCAACGTGCTCCATATTTTTTGCCTAAAGAGCAAACCACATTGTGGAAAGCTGAAAAGAGACGGCAACAGGCAAGTCCTGATTTTTACAATCATACTGTAGCCGCTACAGTATCCCATTTCAGGCATGCGTCCTATTATCTTCCATCGATTCCATACGTCAAAAATGTTGTTTATCATTGAGATTGACTTGTCCCGAATTCGCATCAGCCATTCAAGTCCAACAGCAACGCATGACCGGTGACGCATTGAGCGGAAAGGACGATAATAGGGATGCTATTTTCGAACGACCGGACAAAAAGGGACTTGTGGATAAGCGAGGAAGAAGGAATGAACCGATCAATGCAAATAAGAATGCACTTATTGCGGATACATTAGCTCGGATTAGTAATTTGCTGTCCATTTTGCTCAGAGGTGAAGGCGAAAATGTTTGATTATTTTGTGTATGTTTTCTTCTAATCGAATATAATGATGGATTTTGAAATGCAAGTCACGTGGCCATGGTATGATTTAAAAATATCACATTTATAGCATGGCGTTCCAATAATGCATAAACCATAATGTCAAGGTACAGTATCACCAGGGCCCGTATTCTCAACTGAAAATTCTATCTCCAAGATATCTCAAGCAATGTTAAAAGATAGGCTGGAGATATCTCAGAGTCAATCTCCAGAGATGAGAATACGGGCCCTGAACATCAAATTCAATGTTGAAAAAACTACAGTAAGCCGCACATAACACGTCATATCATTGATAATGAGCAATGATAAGGGAAAGCTCATGGTCACCGCAAATAATAATCTCAAACCCTGACAACACGACATATTATTTTCATGCTCCAAAGATGGGAAAATGAACCAGTGTTAAACTGAAATCAATGGCTAACGCTCTTCCAAGCTGTCTCTCTGTTTAGGAGTCATTGAACTTTGTCTGATGAGGAAGGTGCATCGGACGTGACGCCCGGATATTTCCATCATAAGTCCATTTTGTACATACAACATACATATGTCATACAATGCAAGTTCATGAAATCATATAATCTCACTAATTGTCTTTCCCCATGTTTCCAATGATCGATTGCCAAGTTTATTGCTGAAATAATTACTTTGCAATGTCAATATATTTCGTTGAATGAAATAAACTTTAAATGTCACATTTCAGATCACATTGATTACCAAGATGCGCATTACATCACGCAGATGAATTCAGCATCTCCTATCTCCCTTTCGGATCAAGCTAGTGTAATCAACAAGCGATCATGGACACCATTACAATTCGTTCTACTGCCTATAGTTATTTAGGCAAAATTCTCATCTGGAGCACTGGTTTTCTCATATTGACAGGTTTGACAATAAATGATTTGCATCCTCTGGTCACTGATTACTTGGATAAGAATAAGTTCGATGTTGAAATGGAAATAATGTCGACCAGTAAATCAGTTAGGCCGCCAGGTTTAGCATTAATGCTTCCTATTATTCCAAAGTCATTGGCCAAATTCGTCCGGTGTACGCAAATGGATAAGAACGAAGATTGTGAAATAATGGATAAATTGGCATTACAGATGGGTTTGAAGAATATCAGTATCAATGCATCAGCTGGTGATCCTGAACGACAGGTAGCTTATCAAATCGTTCGAAGGCTGGTTGCAAATGGCCAGGACACATTTGGTGCGTTACAATGGAATCACTCTGATTGCAACTGTCTGATTTTGGAAGCTGCAGTAGTGTTTTTCCAACGGATTTCGATGGATTATGATGTGCATATTTACTCGCTTCCACCGGAAGGTCATTGCGAAAAAGAAAATTGTCCGATCGATCTTGTCTTACTTAATAAGGCCAAACTTGAGAGCCTGTACAACCTTGTGATCGATGCCCTTTGCGAGCGATTACGTGTGTTGGATGGGAAAGTGCTGAAAGATTGCTCTACCACAATACTAGAGACGCCCACTGTGATCGCTGGGGGCTGGTATATAACATTGCCATTGTCTCGAAGCGATTCAATGTTGACTGTGCAATTTGTTAATCCTAAAAATCAAATTATGTGCTGCGACTTATGGCAGCGTATTGGTGATGGAAATCAATCGATGATGATATATGACGAAAGCGAAGCAATGTTCAAATTGCAATTCTCGGATGGAGATCACTTCCGTTTGTTCTATAAAGTACAATTGACCATCGATGGAAACCATCGACAGGGATGCTATCAGGAAAATTCACCAGACAGTTGTCACTTTTATTGCCTGATTCGACGAGTAATTAAAATTCGACGGTGCATGCCTTTTTCGTATCGCTTATGGCCA
>JAQIWJ010001139.1:0-13091 GCA_034695185.1 Discolaimus major
TGTCCATTACTGAAGAACCATTGGTCCAATGTCAAAAATTTCCTGCGTAATTGTGGCCATGTTTGTACTCTAATGCTTTGCCAAATTTCAAACCAATAGCATGCGTGGATCGTGAGAAAATCGAAAATCAAAACAGTCTCATTACTTTTCGAACAACCCTCGTATATTCATGCAAAATTTAGGCTTCAAAACCATTACGCCCTCATGCTTCTCACCCATTTTTTAGCCTCTTCAAAATTCGCAGGATCCACTTCTTTAGGCGCCCCACCGTAAGCCATTCTTTCCCAGGTGACAATCAAGGCGTGCAACACTCGGAATCCATTAGCCCCGTTCACACCGTACTGGATATCGCTGGTGATATTATCCAATAACGCACTATCTTCCACATATCCGATTTGCCTCCTGACAACAGGCGTCTGCTGACCTTGACCCAAAAACGGTTGCTGCGGTTGCTGACCGATATCAGAACTTTGGTAAAACCCTTCCGCATTGATCAAATCCAGGCGAGGTCTGAAGGAAATCGATATTCGTCCATGAATTTTTAGATATGACGATTTACCTGTGCACGGTTCTGTACCAAACCGAACTTATCCGGAGGTCAGCCACGTATTGAAAATCGGCATCAGCAAAGAATGGTGCGATAAATGATGCATCTCTGCGTTCTGGCCATTTCGGATTCGGGAATTCGTACGGTGGCTGGATCCATTCGGGTAAACTGAACGCTATCAGGCCATTCGGTAATATCTGAAAAAATCATATCATTTCTTAGGTTATTACAAAAACCAGGTATAGTACAAATGTATAATTGAATCGGAATCCATAATACGGGTAATAAAAATCCAAATCAATTTGCGTATCATGATTTGGCTGTTCGATAATTCGATCGTCATACTGTTGATCGCCGAATGGATAAAGGACCCAGTACCCTAAAATGATGATCCAAGATTTTCTGCGTAGGAAATGCTCAGTTTTTACCATCCAATGATCGCCTATCGGACCAGAATCCTTGCTGAGTTTGAAATGCTTGCTGCTGATTCTGATAAGGCGAATTAGCACTACCGTTATAAAATGGGACTAGACCCAAATTCGGTTGATACGGTTGCTGAACATTGAACGGGATTTGGGCGATTGGTGTATGCGATAAGAAGAGGGTTAAAAGAATGAAAATTCCATAAACAGCCTTGCGCAATTTCCAAGCCATTAGCTTTTCTATTGAGCTAAGAGGAAAAGATATCCAAAGTACAGTAAAAGGTTTCCAGACCCTCACAAGCGGCACGCCGCCTTTGAAGTAGGAGAAAACCAGTAGCCGAGAAAGCAATTTGGCTCGATCGCCAAGGTAAACGTGAAAATCTTGTGTCAACGAATTTGCGACTGGCCCCCTCAAATCCAGTTCGACTAAACCTCACTTCATCAACAAGTTATAACTCAACTCCAATGTGTGCTCAATGGGATGAATTATTTGCGCTGAAATCCTTTGTTTATCTTTAGAAGGGTTCAGGATTAAATCGTTCGCATACATGCAAGGATCGACCTTTAGGGATATTTTGAAAAATTTTGCATAAAAGTCAATTTTTAGATCGGGGTATTTCTCCACAATAGCATTTGTGCTTGTACAGCAGATATGCGCAATTTGTGAAATCGGGCTTCCCTGAAAATTTTCTCATGTTGATTGGATTTTGCTTTTGCATTCAAACTGGCATAATTGCATTGGGTTGGTCTGTGTGGCCTGAAAATTGAATTTTATGACTTCCGGGCAGTTTTGGAAACACCAGTAGCTACCATAACAATGCCAAAACGAGCTGCCAGTACACCTTCTAAACATTCTCGCTTCCAACGCGAGAAAGGGACACCGAGGAAAAGGACTGTCTCCAGGATCAGATCTGCATCAATTTCAACTACATCCTCTAGTTCACGACCATCACTCGGTTCTCAACATGGCACAGCACCGTTGAGGAAAGATGGACATGCTTCTAGATTACCATTATATTATACTCATGGTAATGACGACAAAGGTGTGACAGTGGCCAGAGGACGGTCATCATCCAGACGGCCAGTGTACAAGAAAGATGATGATCATAGATGGCAAGAAAGATGTAAAGTAGGCATCACAAGAATACAAGTAGCTGAACCAGAAGAATTCGATGAGGATCTTTTACAAAATTTCTACGATTTGATATGGCTAAACAAATGATCACGAAGCAGGTTCGATATGTATGTTTTGATTATGATCCTGATCAATCAATAAATCGAGATTTACTTATTCTTGAATCATCCAGTTTTGATTGGGATTGATTCAATGCAGGTAGAGAAGGTTCAACAAATCGTAGGAAGATGGCGAATAGGATCAACAAAGTCAACATTGGCGAAACGGTGGATAGGAACACAGCTAATCAAAGAAAATAGGCCTAAGCGAGAAGGCGGCCGAGATAATGAATATATTTACCTGTAACCAGGTGCATCAAACACCGCCTAGGTAAGATCATCAGGTCCAAGGTGCTTTCTCTGATCACATTCTGGCTTTATGTCGGCACCCAAGCAATAGGAATTGAGAAATCATTCTTGCCAGTAATTATTCGTTCAACCAGGCTCATCCTGTGCGGTTGCATTGCATAATATCGAAATATTAGTCCGGATATGAAGTTACTCATATTGTTGCTAACTTTTTTTGCCTTGGTTCATACTGTAAGTACACCCATATCTGCCTTGCTAATCCAGGGCGCATATGGATTTTCAAGGCAAATATTCTCCAGAAACCTCAACCATCATCTCCTACTGCCAATACCAAGCGAACGTGCAGACGACCGGCGGAAATAAGACCCTTAGGTTCGGATGGAACGGTCGTAATGTGTGCAGATGCAATACGAAAGTGGACGTACCGTGACCATGACCGAAATTGCAAGCAGATCAGATATTCCGGATGTCACGGTACTGATAATTTATTCGATACAAAAGAAGCGTGCGAAAAGGTCTGTGGTATCATGAGGGATGCAGCAGTGCCAGGTAAAGATATTGGACTTAAATAGTCAATTTGGAAACATTTTCTGTGCTATTTGCAGCTTGTCCACCACAAGATTTGTCGCCTGATTGGCCCACTGGTTGCGTATTCAGACAATACATGAAAATGGAAGACGGTTGCATGGTGAGCACCCCTCATTGTCCGGATGCTCAACCAAATGGAGCTTGTCCACCGTTGGTATCGTCAGAAGCATTGCCGCCTGACTGCCAACGTGCTGAATACAAAGGCATCAACGGATGCCCTTACAGCATTGTCGATTGCCAGAAAGGTCTACAGAGCTCGTAATGATTCCTAAAACAGTGATATCTCAGCATTGCTAGTGTACTAGCGTCTGCTCACGATGCATTTGCATGAAATCAGAACTGCTGAATCAATAAAGCTCCCTCCAAATGTCAGCTCCATTAATTTTTAATTAATAAGGTTTAAATAAAGCTCAATATATTGACTGATCAGCAAATTCACACACAGTATTCATGAGAAAAACAGAAAAATAGAAAAAGAGTAACCATCACCCACCACCTTTACTCCAAAAATCCTCTATTTCTCAAATGTGCCCACTATTTCTCTTCTGGTTGTGAACAAGAGCTTCCATATGGTTCATAAAAAGCCATGGTCACATGGAATTGATCAGTGGGTTTGCTTTGCTCTTTCCCAGCATCGTCATAATAATAAATCTCCTTGTATGGAAGAGGCAATTTGCTAGTGAAATAATGATCGCCTGATCCCTCGGCCACTACGCCTGCGGAATCCGTGGTGAACAATATTACCTTATGGCCTAAAAACGAAATATCCCTAACCGATGGTTGATTCTTGAAAGTATTGGTCAGCTCGTGGCTCTTCATGTATTCTTGCGGGTCCTTGAGGAACGATTCTAAATCGTGTTTGTACAACTTTTCTCCGAATAGCGTTTTCAAATGAGGAGTCGTATCAGACAATTCTTGCTGGGCCTTCTGCGTGTAGATGGAAACGCTACATTTCGGCGATTTCGGCGACCACATGACCGTGAATCGTTGCCTTCGATCACCGCCATGGGCGAATTCTGCGCAATTGATGGCATCATTGCACGATGCGTCGAATGATTTCGCTGTGTCTTGTACGAAAATGGTCCAATCGAAATCCGCGTATTTCGTGTCCAAATGGTCTTTCAACTTTTTAGCCACCTGTTTCATTGTGATTTGGTGAAACGTATGGCCGTATTTCAATTCCGAATTGTACAGATCATCGCAATACCACAATGTGCTGGCAATGATTGATTTGAATGCCGCGGGTGAACATGTCGTTTCTCTGGATACCCGTTTTTTCTGCAATTCTTCCATCGATCCCAAACAATTCAAGGTTTTCTCCAAATGACGGGTTTTATAATAGATAAAGAACGTGTACGATTGATCCGCACCATTACTCACATTACGCCTGTTCCCGTCGTTTCGCCTGTAGAAGGCGAATTCTTTCATTTCATCGAAATTCGGATCGCAAACGTAATTCTTGCTCTGGGAGTTCATAATGACCACATTATCGTGGAAATCAGGCCAGTAATTTTGAATATTGATACCCCATCCCCATGTTCTGTCTTTCCAAAACGACTTGGGATTCCTGAAGTCGATTGTTGGCATCTTTTCTACAGCAGGAATGACCACATCTTTCTCCGAACCGATTACAGTAAACCATACGTCCTTCTCATCGACCTTCCCTTTGGCCTGGGCATAATGACCGTCCACGGAAATCACTTTGAATTCGTCCACATTAGTCGTGCTCAAAACGGCCCAATTCAACCAATAATATTTATCTTGCAATTCTCTTTTGATCATTTTGACCATATCGCATGCTGATACTCCTGCGTAATCTCGAATCCATTGCTCCAGATCGCTTTTCAATTGAACTTTATCGGACGTTTCAAGCAGTTCCAATTCCAGAGCATCCAAGCGACCAATGATATCGGATACCATGCGATCTGAAATATTGATGGAAAGTTGCTTGCTTGCTCAAATTTTTCAGCAGTTGGGAGTTTGGAAAGTACAGAAATCTCTATTAATTAATTGGGTGGACCAAGGCATTGCGCAATTGGTAATTTCTCATGGATACTAAAGCGTATACATGCTGAGATTACGGTAATTCATTACTTACCAGATTCTTCTCTACCAAAATTAAGCGAGCACACTAGCTCATTTCGAGTCCTTGCAATTTCTTTTTGAGTTTGCAGAATTCGCCTCTGCCCAAACCTGACACCGATGCAAACCTCTCGAAGAAATGTTGCTTGTAAAACATCGGTGATTATCACTTGTATCCAATCGATCATTCGATCCCGATCGTATCGCACATCTTTCAGGATAGTTGGCAACAGATCAGCACCGACCAAATCCTCAGTGAGTTGCCTGTGGATCCAGGCCAGCGATAATTCCGGATCATTGAACGCGCAGGTTTCTTGCAATTCTTGAAGGGTCATATTGCTAGGAGTGCTGGAGAATTTTCTGAATTTAAACATGACAGATCGCAGGCGATCTTGATTCGTCCTGTAGCTGGTGTACAAAGCGGTTTTCTCCACTGTCAACTCCAAACGTTCCAATTTTAAATCGATGACATCGAAACGTTCGTTGACTTTTTCGAAACCTTCTTTCAATGCTTTCAAAACCGCCTCATTCGGGTCTGGTGTCGGGATGAAAATGGAGACAATGGAAAATATCACACCAACTCCAGCTCCGATCGGACCAAGGAATGATGCAACTGACTAAAAATCGATAATTAGCACAGTATTGGCTGAAATTTTACATTGTATTTACCCCGATTGCTCCAAGTATGTTCTTGGCTGTTTTCGCTAATGTGGCCAACGCTTTGGCTTGCCTTTGGATATTCAAGCTGCCTGGTCGAATGCGAGCTTCGAACACTTTGGACACGGCCGATTGATGAAGTTTGCCCACCGCGTTTCCCATTTTCTCTCGCATTTTGGAATCGTCCAACAAGGTGCCAACGTGGCCAATGAATTCAACGCTTTTCCCAGTCGCGTCGACCACCTTTTTCGCCAGATCTGATGAATCCGAACTTGATCCTTGACCGATTGGATTTGCTTTAGCCTTGAACGTTCCCCTTGCTTTTTCTTGCTTTTCTTTCAATTCTCGCCTTTTCTTGGTCGCTTCATCCATTGGACGCTGGCATTTCTGCAGACCCGCCTGAAGGTCCCGCTCATTAGGCAGTTCTTTCAGGGTACTCGTTGAAGCAAATGCCAAAAAAGCCAGTGATATGGCTATCAGAAATATTGCACGATTCATTCTTTCGGAATGTAATTTGAAAACCTGATAGCTGACATAAGTTAGCTTCATTATATAAAGCCCATTTTGGTATTGAAATCTATTATATGACTATCCACACTGTATATTCAGATGTATGCTTATAATCTTACCATTTCTGTTCCTTTTGTAATTTCCCACGATGTTATTCATGTTAGCACACCTTGTCAACCTTCGCATATGTCATGGATCATGATTTTTCATTGTGCAAGAAAAACCAGTCCCAACAGCCACGTTTCAATTACAACTGATTTACCAGAGCTGATCGCAATGAACCCAGACATGCCTAACATCATTGAAAGAAATGATGCTTTGAATTTAGATTCACAATGATGTTTTTGCTTACTGTACTAATACAAACATTCGGGTTGTTGGATAATCTCAGTTTTTCCTCAAGATAGCCTTCAAATTGCCTCGTGACAATGAAATGTTCATAACTGGAAACGTGATGCACCATTTTTGACAGTTTTAGTTCATTCTGTCAGATTCTCTAAAAAGCCACTTGGACATGCCAATCAGGTTTTCTTAGACGTTCTTAGAAATATCAGCATGCGTTTGCCATGAATATTTTTCCACCAGGCAGGACCATCCAAGAATGCATGCGCAGAAAACTATTCCAGAACATGTTTATTCTCATCCTGACAAAATGCGGTTACCCGGTTAAAAGTGACTAGAATACGTCAGTTTTTCTCTTATTTTTCCTTAGTCGAATTAGGAAAATGAATGTAATTTATGCATTTCCAGTTTTCCCAGTCAGGTGGTATGTTTATAAGGATGATTTTTGAATGTGCCTTTACTTTGGGAGAGTAAAGACAATGCATTTGATCATGGCATCTGGATTGATCACTTTGTGCATGATCGCTGGTGCTGTTGGTACTAAATCTGGTATGGCATGGTTGATATCCACTTTTCTGATGTAAAATACAGGAATCGATTCCTGCAACGCAATTTCAGTCGATCAGCATTGGATCAATGATAAGCCTTGATCTTTTCAGGTGAAGTCTGGATCGATTGCACAGGCCAAAACGGCACAAATCCATGCACGGATCCAAATGCATTCTGCTATTCCAAAGGTCCAGCCGCAATTTGCAGATGCAACGACGGCTATTTGGAAGATAGAAAGAATCCACTACGCAGGCAATGCGTAAAAGCCAATGGTCGTTGGTTGAATTGCGACAAGAATCTGCCAGAAAGGCAATGTTCAGATCCAAATGCGTATTGCCCATCATCAGGCCGAATCGGTGCTGAATGCAAATGCAAGGATGGTTATGTGATCGATCGAAGGCGATTCAATGATTGGAAATGTTTTGAGATCACAGGTGAATATTGATCGATTCTGATAGTGCAATAGATAGCATCCCTGGATGGCATCTCATTTTCAGATGACATGGAATCATTCAAATGCTCCATCAGGCCACCGCCATGCGATAGAAGGAATTTCGGGTATAAGTTGGCCGATTGCTATTGTTTGCCACCTGATACATCTTGATGAAAGTGGAACTAATGAACTTGATTGATTGTGATAAGAATCTTTGCATTTGCTATGTATCCATGAAAAAAGCTGTGAGCAGTCTGCCTTCACATATCGATACTACTTCTCTGGTATACTGTAGTTGAAGCATTTCCTCAAATCCGTTGATAAAAATCAAGTACTTCTGGGCCTATGACCATGTATTATAAGCAGACCACCAGTTTATGCACAAGCCGTTCTTGTAGCTTATTCTTAGAGCCTGTGCTTCTCGTTGGAATTGCACAATCATGCACTAGCCTCAACGCTGTGTATTCCCCCACAATGATGGTACAATGCTTGAGTACCCAATCACAAGACGAATGATATTCAAGTCCACCTAGTGCCTAATCCCACATTTCTCCCCAATCGATTAGCCTATCCTCAAATCGATTCAATCATCCGTATCCTCAGAATCATCAGATGAATCACTTTCAGATGAAACCCAGACCACCTCAGATTCTTTCCTTCCTTCTTGGCGTCTGCCTGCCGTTTTTGCTTCTTGACTGACCAAAATTTTGAGTGCCTTTTTCAGTTTCGCCTATGATTCTTGGGCGAGTGATGCCTTATATTCTTCAGATGAACTGCTGCAAGAAAGCTGTGGGAAGACCAAAGCAAGAAACAACGAAAAGCGTGGGATACAAAATACTAATTTTGTATGAATCAAAAATATCCTGTACCCTGAATTCCATTTATTCAACCTATCCATTGTGTTCCATGAGTAGGCAGAGAATTTCTGATACAGTCCATTTGTCGACTTTGATTGGTGTTGATATTATTTATGAGTTGTGTACTTGTTGTGTGAACTGAGAGCGAGATTGGGTCGATTCTGTTTTAAATTGTACAAGCTGATTCATATTATCCACAATGTGCTATCTTCAGCTTCACATCCAGCAAATAAGTATATGATTGGTTATGCAATCATCAATCATAATCATCAGCACTTATTTTTAAGATACCAAAATTCTTGTCCGCAGCCACAGTATACTCACATCAGCCCAAAATCACTGGCATACACATCTAGTCTCATTTTCCTGTTACAGATCAGCTCCTCATTTCTAAATGCATAAAATAGTGCACAAATAAGCAATGGCAGAAAATAATGCACGCGAATGATCGAATTTTCATTCTAAAACAAGCAACAACGCTGGCAGACCAAGGCTGCCAAAAAGCAGGCTATAAACTGCATTATCTAAGCATCGCTTCTAGTTTCCAGAACGATTCAGAAGTTAAAAATTGAACACCCAGCTTCTGGCCCTGACCTTGCACGTGGTTCAGGCTCTTATTCCAATTTCGTGTCTTGCGGGCTGAAAAGAAACGTTTCTAGAATTTAGCAAAAAAATATGATTATTTTTGTTGGTATGAGTCACCTTTCAGAAATTATTTCGATTCTGTAAGACAGTTGATTATATTGCCCCAGGTATCTGATCATAATAAGCCAACAGCTTTGCCATATTTTTTGTTTTAGCTGTTTTGATCTTCTGTGCATGTGTGCATGAATAAAGCAGAGTCCAATTCTTTGCAGACATAAGCTCTCATTTATTCAGTGACTGCACCACAATTGAAAATTCTCAATCAAATTTTGTACAGTAGCACAGCCATAGAATAAATAAGAAGCTACCTGAGCCAAATGTCTCGGGTCAATTTACGTGTTAGGCTATGTGCTAGTATAGGCTGTTCAAAAAAGGGATTAGCTTAGTTCCAGAAATGCTCAAGCGGCCGAATTATTCGACTGATTATCTCTCTTATTAATCGAGAATTTGAGACATTTTGGTACGTAAATCATTGCATTATCCAAATAATGGATGAATACGATCTTGCTGAATACCGACCTGGCTGGATCGCCGACTGGATACAATCCGGACGGTTGTTGGGCTAACGGTTTGGCTTCGTCGGTCATCAATGGGCGTTGTTCGGCAGTCGGACGGGACAGCGATGAACGCTGCGACGGTGGGTTGGGCCTGGGTGGACGTTGTTGATGAGGTGTTTGTGGGCGCGATTGATTCAAACGCAATTCGGACGCTTGTCGAGAATTGCCAATGCCAGAATCTAAAAGCATCTTATTAGACCAAAATCAAACGCCTGGTTATCCTCCTTACCAACATTCATGGTCGATCGCTTGGACATCTCGCCAGCTTCCATTTGATCTTCGGTCGGCACCAGCATGTGCCCTTGCACTTTTCCATAATTCAATGAATAATGCAAATCGTAAGCGCATCGGCAGTATTTTCGTAACAGGAAACACAGGGCAATCAGACCAGCGACGATCAATACCAATAGGGCGGTGATCACCAACGCCGTGGCAGTCGTGTGATGCATCTTCAAGCAAATCGATATGTGATGCCGTGTACGATTATACCCTAAAACAATAATCTCTAAGCCCCACTATCCTCGGCTTACCTCGGTATCCACTATCAGAACAGTAGCGTTGGTTGAATTTGTGACCGCGATCGGTTCAAGAGTGGTTGTGAAAATACTGGTCGTAGGAACAGTGGTCAATAATACAGTGGTGGGGGCTTCTGTTGGGGTATCGGTCGGAGGTGGGTCAGTGCTATCTGATAACAAATCTTTGAATAATTGGAAGGCACCCAAGAACATGCCGTCCATACAATGGATATCGATTTATTGATTTAGCCTAGGCCTACGGTTGCATATGGATGTTGGAAAACGGGTTCAAGAAGCACCCCCGGGTCGAAACTACGGTACAAAAAGAATGTCACAAATGTCGAAGAAACCGAGTCCCAGGGATTTTCCAAACCTAGTCTTTCTCAAATTGGCCCAAGGTGGTGCTTTTTCGGTGACGCGATATTCTAGCCCGGAAGGAACCCAGGCGCCTGGGGCCGTTTTAAGTGTGGAAACATAAAGCTTAGGAGAAGGCGTTTCGCAAAAGTTAAAAGTTCAAGGCAGAGAAGAAATGATGAGAATGCTAATGCAGTATTCAACGTGTATCTTTCAACGACCAACCAACCGTCCAGAAAAGAAGTTGCTTCCACGTATTTTTAACTCGCTTTTGAAGCATCGCTTTCTAAACTTCACATTTTGGAAAAGTTGAGTTGAAAACTCGACTCGCTCGAGATAGAATATGTACATGAAAAAGACATGCTGAACCTAGCGGGACTCGCATATCATTTTGAAACTTGGAAAGGCATAAATTAGAGCAACTGACGTTCGCTTGTTATCCTAATGTCTTATGTGACGCAAGTCGCTTGCGTTTACAGGAAGGATGTATCAGAGGAAAATACCAACCAATTTTAAGGGGTCCATTATTTGCAGACCTTTGGAAGGAAGTCGTACTAATTTATGAATATTTTTTGAAATGGGCATATGAGCATGCACATTCTGGCATATTTTGCCAGATAGTCGAAAACAGAACTTCTATGATCGATTTGTTTGGATTGATGAGGTTTTAAACCAGTCAGCAATTTTCCTGCATTATTATGCATGCGTGTGATCAGTGGTCAGAATAATCAAGCCACAGCCGACATTGCGCAATCAGATCATAGGTTTTCCAACCATGAAAAATAGAGTTTATGTTGTATCAGTATCCAGTAAATGTTATCTTCTGGCACCACTGATAGTCAGCATAATTCTGTGAAAATATCTTTGCTTATCACCATTTTTGCATTTTCATTGCATTTTCCTTATCACCATATCATTTCGATATACCCGCATTTCCACTCAATTCCTGCTGCATCTTTGACCGTATCATGTCAAAATGTCTAAAACCAATTCTTTCATCAAATCTATGTTCAGTGATCATACTTCAAACTTACATATCGATTGATCTACCACGCCTGGCCGGTGTGGTCTTTTGCCACCTCGACTTTGGGGATTTGAGAAATTTTTATAATGATAAACGTGCCTTCAGTGATTATCAAACTGAAGCAAGAAAGAACAAGGAAAAATGCCATCATCTTTGGTGTCATCTTCGAGAGCCTAATTTGCTGCTGCGCTTCAGCTAAGGTTATTTATAACATGTGATATTGTCAATGTACATATGTGTATTACGCAGTTGTGCCAATTTTTATGTAAACTGACGCATTTAGGAATAAAAACATGTAATTTTGACAAATGTTAATCATAGGTATGCTAAAGAAAAAGACGTTTTTCACGTGACTGACACTGTATGGCTCGACGTCTTCCTCATCAGGAAGATCTTTGGCATTTGCATGCGTAGATTACATAATTCCTGGCTGAGAGGAAGCAATCATGTACCGAATATATGAAAACAGTATAAAATCATGACAATTAATTTCATAGATTGGCTCAAGTCATGGGAACACCAGCGGGCTTTTTATAAATCTACATTTACATAATCAGCATTGTGGCCATTTAGGGTGCAGGATATCGGCTGTCTAGTTAGTTACGTTATAATGATTTTTGGCTTTTCCGACAAGTTCTTATCTGAAAATATGTCAAGCAATGTGGTGGTACTTGGTCGACCAGGGAATGATTTTGGGTACCAGGTCATTCGAAAAAATAATTGAACCTCAGTCAGACCAGAAATGAGATTTTGTTTTCTCTTCGCATTCAATATGCACATTTATCAGTACTGTCATCAATTATCCAAAGTAGAAGATAGCATGTGGTTCTACTCGATAGAATTTTGATCTTGACTACATAATTTTTGTCTTCCAAAATGACAGAATCCATTGCATAATGCATGCGCTAGCAAGGTCACCCAATTTGCATAGGTCGTTTCCATTCATTAGGCTCATGCAACGCCATCGAAGATTTAGAAAATTCCAGACCATTCTGGCCTGGTGCCACTTGAGCGCATGATGCTGGAAGATGCCAAGCGCAAGTTTGTACAGCTGCAAGACTACGGATGTGCTAGAAGATAGGCGCTTCTGAGCTGGCTTTTGACTAGCTTCTTCTAATCAGATCCACCTTAGCTTTGGCTTTATTTGCATTCGTAATATGAGTGCCCCGTTTCGGATTTCATGAATCCTTTTCAGCAATGCTTTGGAATCTGGAAGGCGTAGAGATTCAACAACTCTTTGAAAGGCGGCGAAGATGGCAGGTGATCAACAGAAATATCCAATCTATTCAACGCCTCTTCTAGGAGGGTTGCTGATTAAACTGAGAATCTTCTAAGGTAGGCTTAGCACCGATTGTATCAAATCCAAATATAAACCATCGCCTCGCCATGGTCGGATATCCGCTCATCCGCCATCTTCATACTCCTACCTTGATTCAAGAATGCTGAGCCATTTGGCTGCTCTTTTTGCCATGATCGCTGTGGCCTTGTCCGCCGATTGGGACCGCGTACCTGGATCCGTAGTCCAAA
>JAQIWJ010001140.1:0-13085 GCA_034695185.1 Discolaimus major
TATTTACTGGTCACTGAGTGAATATAAGCACTTAAAAACCACATTTTACTGATGAAACAAGGTGAGCTCTTTCACTTGAGCTTCATTTTTCCGCAATAGCAAATTGACACCCGGGAGGCTTCCCTCGTTAGTATAGGCGGGTTTTGAGATTCAGCGAGTTTTTTCACATGACGCTTGACCATGTACAGACTGATATTGATGGCATTTATTTGAATTTTTGCTGAGCTTCGGACAAGCGCATTTTTTTCATTGACAGTGTATAGGACCAAAGATTTTTACGAATATTTTGAGTTTCGCCTGTGTAGGCTTTCATGTATTCGTTTGATACTGGAATTTTTTGATAGTTACTTTTGTACTTTTTGTGCTGAAATTGGGTATGCGTTTCAATGTACAGTTTCATTGCCAACTTCCATTTCGTTTTTGAGTGTGCAGATTTTTTTACTTCGTGTTTTTGGCTTCTGTTAAACTGATTCGTGCTTATTTTGTCGCTTCCAAAAGCGCTTGCTGTGTATTTTCTGAAGAAATGTATTGACTGTAAATCAGAGTGGTGATTGAATAAGCGATTGTCGCTTTCTTCTTATCTACTGCAAGTGATAATTTTATCTGGAGGCATCTAGATGGATCAAGGTCACCGTAATTCATGCGGAACCTTTTGAGTGGGCCTTCTGTAAAGATTATTCTAACAGATGCTAATGACTTCTTTGCACTGATCAAGGTCATTATTTCTCATGATTACGGCCTTGTATGGCCTATCGTTTAGATCATGTGCAACACAGTCAATCATGCTCTTTCCAACGATCATGGTCTGATCACTTGGAAATCGATATATCGAAAATCGATATTTTTAATCATGCTAACAAATACGCGCGTTAAGTGAAAATAAACACCGCCGTTTGAATGAACATGCCTGAATCATCCAAGGCAACATGTATTTGCTTCGTCGATCCAATGAATTTATCGATTATCACATGAAGGCATACTGTAACCGCTCGATCATCGGTCGGGATTTTTCGATCAATAATTATGATGGAGACGACATATTGACACGATAGAATGAAGTCCGATTATTATGTGCAGTGAATTATTTCATTGTTCTCATTGAAAGATGAATAGCAATTCACACAATGCACTATCAATAAAGGCTAAATCATGCATAACACGAAAAGGCTCAACAGAAATCACTCAACAGATTAATCCTGAGGAAAGAAAGTGACTGCATTATTTCATCAGAGAAATCATAACAGATGCAAGATTCATACCCAACGCGTAGAGCACGCTTACAAATCACTGGTAAGTTCCTTCAGTTCAATTTGCCTTTTCTCATCGGCAGCAATTTGATAATGCTTCTTGGTGCAGAATAACGGGAATAATATGGAACCGGCGAGGATGAATGATATTCCGGAGAATGAAAGCGGTAATGTTGAACTGGCGAACGCCTTCTCCATGGCACCTGAAAGGAAAATGTCATAAGAATCAGTTCAAACTGCAAATGCAAGCTTGCATTTGCAATCTTTGATGGCATTCATGCAAAACATTTTGCTTTGCACATTTCTATGCCACAGATTGCTTACCTGCAATCGGTGGTCCCATCAATGCACCGGCTCCCATGAAGAATAACTGATATCCATACACGTCGGCCATGCTGCGTAATCCGAATATATCCAAGCAGAAAACGGGGATCAATGCTCCGGTTATACCGTCCGTGATTCCGAACGCTGAGCATAGGACGAAATACGCGATCACCCGATGGTCGTGCGACGATAAATAAGGCACAGCGTTGAATGATAATACGATCAGGCCGCGTACGACGTGCATAACGGCGTAAATCAACCATCGAGGCACTCGTTCGTTATTCATTAACGAAACCGATAATCGTCCAAGTATGGATACGCCACCGACGCAGGCGAACATGGCCGAAGCTAATGATTTGTCGATTCCTTGCACTTCCGTCAGTTCGTTGTAGATGAATACCATGAATATATAATAGCCGATACTGTGCGATAGAATGTTCAGCAGGAAGAATCCGATATTCGGGCACAGGAATGAGCATTTTCCAACCGTACGTCGTCGAAGGCGTTGAGATAATGGCGTTTTCTCCAAATCCTGGCCATTGATCGCGGTGACGGTTCGAATAGGTTTGGATTTCGGGAGATGTAATTCCACGACGGCTCCGCTGATCAATAAATGCATGACTATTCCGGCCGTCAATAATAATGCGCCTCGCCACGCCCACTGATCGAACATGTGCGCGAATAGTAGAGGAAATATTAGACCACCCACGCCGTCGCCGACGTTTTGCAATGACATGGCGATATGTCGATCATTGTCGTCGAAACTGTGAGCAACGGCCACTGGCATAAGGCATCGAGCGATTCCTTGACCAAATCCTGCAAAAACCCCGATTATTTAGCAAGTTCATGGCAAGATCTGCTTGCAATGCCCGTTGGCTACACCGATCATGATCGATCGATATCAATTTGAGATAATCGATCACCACTCAAGCTCCAAAAATCCAGGGCCCCCTTCGATGTTTCCAGAACAGACTAAGCAAATTCTTACCATTCAATATTCCAAACCAACTGATCATTTGCCAATAAGACGTGGCTGACGAAGCCATCGCGACGCCGACGGAAGCCAAAATACCGCCCAACATAATCAGATATCTCGATTCGAATTTTCGCATTAATAAACTCGCCACAATTCCTGAAAATATCCCCTGTAAATAAATACGGAGTCTGGAAATGCACAATTCTAGCTTTACCTGTTCCTTCTAATAATCCGATCGCCACAGAGAATATTGCTGCTAATTGAGCTTTTCCCCAATTCGGAAAAGTGATTTCGAATTCGTTGAGAAATACGCCGCTACACACGATGGTACCGGTCGTAATCACTCGACTGATAAAGGCACCGAATAAGACGAACCATTTCCAAGGCACGCTGATCATTTTTTAGAGAATCGACGGATTTAAAATGGATATTAGCTTCGAAATTGGCGGATTTACGGAATTTCCGTCTGAAGGCACATGTAGAAGGCAATTGATTTTTCAACTAGATCGATCAGTTCATCCGTAGATATTCAGAAAATCGGCTCGAAAATTCTCAAAATCCGCCTGTCTGCCGCTTGGCTGGAGAAGGTCAATATATTGGATTATTCGAGTATTTTATTAGCCGTGGCGCACAAGTCCATTATTTGATGTCTGCTGGCGAGCGATTTCTTTCATTTCCGGAAATTTTTTATAAAATTTTCCATAGCAGCTACGCGATTTTCGATACCGGATTCTGATTCTACGATGAAAACTGGTCTAAAAACCGCCAAGTTGTAATTTTTGACCACTTGACCGATTTTATATGAATTTCCAAAAGAGCGACGGAGCAAATGGAGAAGAATCGAAAAATGGTCCCAAAAAAATCTCCGTCAGTGCCGTAGCGACTTTTCCGTCTCCGTCGGTGAAAATTCGGCGATTATACTAGCGACGGAGTACGTCGAGTCCCTCTTTGAGTCTAAATCTCAATTTTCAGCTCATCAGCATTTATACTTGTTGAGAAAACTTAGCGTGAACACCCTGCGTTACTTTAGAAACACCCTGTACGACGGAGAGCCGCTTACCCCAGGTGTTGCGATGTGCACGACTGCGTATAGCATTTTCTCTCCGTCTCCGTCGCTCCGTCGGGAGTATAAAGTCGCCTTCAAAATTGGATTCCTTTCTACCAGGTTTAGAACAGCTGTCCTCGGAAAGGCGACCCAAATTTTTTGCATCGCCGATCACTAGCTAATAACGCGCCTGGCGATAAATTGCGTGGGGCATTCCTTTAAGCCCATATTCTTTTTAATGAGTTTTTTCAATTCATCGTATTGTTTCGAGAGTTTTTCAAATTATACTGCTCGAATTTTGGCGAATCGTGCCAAAGTTTTTCTACGTCCAATAATCTGGATATATTATTGGCATAGTTTTGATACGACTGCTGGGTAGGGTCTGAGCGAATATTTATGGGATCTGAATATATAAAAACTAGCCCTTTCGCGTTTGTGCAGAAAAAATTCTTCGCAAACTACATTGGCACGAAATGGCCGGCGGAAAAGCGTTTCTTCAACGAATACTGCCATTTCGTATGGGTCTAGCCTCGTTTCTCGTGAACACTCGAAACGGAAGAACGATGGGGGGGGGAGGCTAGAGAAACTGTAGAAAAAAGTTGACCAACTTTTTTGCCCATTCACTCATCCCATACTTCTAGTTTTCTCTGGGCACGGATGGCTTTGAAGAAAATATACACGCGTGTGAATGTAGAGATGGGTTTTATTTCTCAGTTTTGTTGGCATTGGCCAACGAGGAAGGAGGCTGTTAAAACGCAGGCTGTGTTGCCTGTGATTGCTTATCATGATTAGCTAACCGCTTTACCTTGTTTCATACCATGTGGCAAGGTCTCTAACATTAGCTAGCTAATGTCATGCAAGCATACAATGCGTGTATTTTTCAGGAATCGTGAATCGGATTGGTCATGATTAGACGAAAGAATGAATGACCGCCGTTCAACATCCTCAGCGAATACACCGTCCATCGCCCAATCTCGACATGGACATCCGGGAATTACGGTTC
The DNA here is from genome assembly GCA_034695185.1 of Discolaimus major. NCBI lineage: Eukaryota > Metazoa > Nematoda > Enoplea > Dorylaimida > Qudsianematidae > Discolaimus > Discolaimus major. The sequence continues at coordinate 4,596 of JAQIWJ010001140.1, forward strand.
ATCATCAAAATTCATCCGCTTCATCACCGCAAATGATCCATGCTGTTTTACATCAACCCTCAACTCCTGGCGAATGGCAATTACTCATGGTATTACAACGTGCCAATTTGGTTCAGTATTATGATACTTTTATCTCGCAAGGTAAGCTTAATGTGCTGTGATTTCTTGGGCGTTTTTGTGCATAAGAGTGGGTTGAGGAAAACTTTTACCATGCATTCCCACTCCGCTCAAATCGAACAGAATTTCGCAATTCTGGAGCCATTTTTGGGTGGGAATCTGAGCGTGATACCCTATTTCTTACTCCATCATTAGCTGACAGATTTGGTCAAGCTTCCTAAGCATTCTCCATTTGTTGGCACCGAAATGTGCTGGTGGCCATAGTTATTTTTACAGTAGAAAGTAATTCCTACTGTCCTTCTGCATCCCGTGAATGCTTTTTTTCTAGTTTTCCTCTTTCGTGCCTATGCGTTTGAGCATTTTATTCTCGTTCGTAAAACGAGGCCTTTTCTCGAAGCAAGAAGAACTAGGCTGTAGGCGATGTCTTCTTTTTATACGAAGTCAATTTTTCAAAACACCGAGGGTGGGCCTATGAATTCTTCGTTTGGAGTTTTTTTCACTTGTGATTTTTGGAAGCGTGATTGAGTATAGCGCGTGAAGACAACCGAGGTGGTCTTCCCCTCATCGCGCCTTTTGGAGTGGAAACGGAAGTCGGCGTATTATTTTTCCGTTTGGCATTTAGTTCTTCAAACTTGAATGTTCATTGAATCTCGTGATCGTCCTGTTTTTCTAGCCTCGAGGGTAGGCGTAGTTTTTTCATCGGGATACAGTATGCTCTGCTGCATGAAAAACGTCTACAGGATTTTTGATTGAAAAACAGTTAGCTGATTCATCTAGCTTCTTTTGATGGCTGGAATTTTCATGATAGCAGTTTTTATGCGGCTGTTTTTGCTAGGATTGCCGGGAAAAAGGCATAGTTTTTGCTGCAGCAGTGAGAAAGCGGCATTAGTAGCATAGAAGAAACAGATGATTTATCATCTGATCAGCTTATCAGGAAAGATCATCACGCGGCATCAAAATGCCAAATTAGATTGCTTGATTTCAGTTCAGCAGCGTTGCTTTGCATTCTGTCTCGTATAGAAAGGAGACGCTGAAAAACGTGCGTCTAGTCAACATCTAGTGCGGTGAAAACCTTCACCAAAAACCCGTTAGCCAGGTGAAAATAAGCTGTCGCTGGCATGTCGTCATGTCATTTCTTCTGTCAGACCTTGCATGCTTTTGCTATTTTATATATCAGATTTTTTAACACTCATAAGGCGTAGGATGTGATTAATTCGAATCTGACTGAGATGTTCTGCATATTTTCCCAGTCTCATGATCTTTAGTAATGCGATATTATCTTATAATCCCATTTTCGCAAAAAGTATAGTGTTTTTGCATTGGTACGTTTCTGTACGGTCGGGTTTCTGTGTCAGGCTGTTTGGGCGGCGTTTCTGGGACGGAATGCATGCACTGGTTTTTTTCTCATCCCAGAAAAAGTCTTGGAAGAATTTTCTGTACATTAACAAGATTCCCAGACACGACAGTGTTTACAATTGTGATTGATTTGTACACAAGGCGAAAATATGTACCCCTTCTGGTAAAATAGCCCATTTCGTAGTAGTAGGTTGAGAGAGAAATGCGACAAAAAAATGGACCAGACAGTTCAGGCTTAGTTTTTCCCATGAGATTTTTGAAGTGGCTGAATAACGCGCTTTTGCCTTGGATCACGTTATGTGAATCGAGGACATTTTTTACTTTGGCATTGCTGAAAATAATGTGCAGGCGTAGGTTTTTCCAAGTTTTGAGTGCCTGGAATTTTGCGCAGTAGGAATGAGGGTTTTTTGAGAATAATGGCAAGTTGAAAATGCCTTCTTTTTTATGGTCTAGAGTTATGACTGCCTTGGTTCAAGGGTTGTCAGGTCGAACTTTTCATACACACGCCCTTTTAGTATGATAAAGCAGGGGTTGGTCTTTTTGCAAGGATGGGTTGATTTGAAAAAACTGCTCATATCAAGCTGAAAGGAGCAGACAGAATGTAAATAGCATTGTCTAATCGGGTAATCTCGATTACAGAAGCATTGAAGGGTAAACAACAGTCTAGACATGAAAAAATGCATACTGTAAATTGACATTTGGCAACTCAAAAGTTTTTTCAGAACGAGTATTAACAAAGATGTTGCTTTTTCAGGCGGTGACGATGTTCAGCAATTATTGGAATCCGGCGAAGAAGAGTTCTTGGAAATTATGGCATTGGTCGGCATGGCTTCGAAACCGTTGCATGTTCGGCGGCTGCAGAAAGCGTTGCAGGTGAGTTGATACTGTATTATCCCAGTTCCAAAGCCAAATCCAGGGTCTCGTTGATACCAAATTCAAGAATTGCATAGTAATGCAATGAATCTCTTTCAGGAATACAGTATTAATCCGGCCGCCTTCCAATTATTGGCAATACAAAAAGCCGGAACGCTGCCAATGAATGCTACGACGGCCATGTTAACCGGTGCTCCGCATCCTCAGTATCCGTCGGTGGCTGCTTCACTGTTGGCCACCAATCCGATGATGGCTTTGAATATTGGATTCGGACCGTCGTCGACTCATTCAACGCCCAATAATTGTCATCGATCGATCTCCGCTCAACCACCGACGACTGCTCAACATCATGCCAACAATTCGAATGCCAATGCCATGGGTCACGGGACTCCGCCGAATTCATCAGTGAACAGCACAACGACCAATGCGACAGCGGCCATCAGTATTGCGTCGTCCGAATCACCGGGTGCTACCAGTTTGCAAAGTAATGGTAGCTCGAATATTTGGCCGTCTCCAAGAGCGGATGCGTACGATTTGGGGATCAATGTAAGCATTAGTCGATCATTCAATTTCGGAAGAATTTATCAGGATTCTTCTAGGATCACGTATTCGGAAACCATGGAACCGCGTTCACATTGACCGAAGCTCACATTCAACGTCTAGCCGAATGCGCTGCCGAATTATTGCGTCAAATTCCGGATACGGAACCGAAAACGCCTCAGCCCAAGAAGAAGATCAGTCGCGAGCTCACGGCGGTCATGGAATTACCTGTGAATTTCCCCTTTCGAGTGGACGAATTTCGACGTTACGCAGCCATATATGGACGTTTCGATGCGAAGAGAAAATCGGATAAATTGACTTTCCACGAGGTAAGCGTAGTTTTTCTTGTTGGCGAGAGCAGACACTAAGCAATGCGTTGTTTCAGCTGTTGGTCAACGAAGCGGCTGCTCAAATTTGCCTTCTCCGACCCGCTTTATTGACGCGTAGAGACGAATTATTCCCATTGGCCAGGCTGATTGTGAAAGATGTGGATTTCACTTGCCTCAAATCATCCAGGTAAGCGTGGTTGGTCTAGTTTGGAACGTGTGATTTGTGATCAAATTCATATTTCAGCCGTCCCAAATCGGCCCTGGACGAAGTCACGTTGGATAATGGTGCCTTATCGATGACCATCAAACGTCCACCGCCTTCCGAATGCACGAGTGGCAACAGTGATGAAACGGATAATTCCGGAGAATCGCCAGCACCGTCGACGTCGAGTAATAGCCAATCTTCACCCGGATCGGGCGTATTGACCATCAGTTTATCGCCGCCAACCGCCGCATCGGGAGACCACCGTTCGGAATGCACGACGTCGTCGGCTCTGATCAACGGCAGAAGACCGAAAAGGCGATTGGACGATATCGGCATGGAATTGCAAAGGGTCAATGCGGAACAAGAAGCGTGTAAACGGCGAGTGAACGAGGCGCAAGAAATGGGGGACGTCATAGCCGTGCAGAAAGAATTGAATCGTCTCACGCAACGTCAAATGGAATTATCCAACGAGGAAGCCGTTTTGAAGGACAACGCCGTGGGATTCAACCATGGCCAAATGATGCATTCTAAGTAAGTATATATTGATCATCATCTTTCTAAAGCCTCAACCGTTGAGCTTCATATCTCTTATTTCAGGGCAAATAATGAATCCGGATCATCCGACGTTGATCAATCGATATCCGGTGCTGGCTCGACTCCAATGGCATGCGTCAATGAGTCCAAGGCCAAGTTCCGTTCTTGATGGATCGTGAAGCTGATCCGTATGATCAAATTTTGAATAATGGTAACCAGGGAAAGTGATAGCATATATGGCCATGGAATAATTCGAAATATGCATGCATATTTTTAATTTATTACGAGTAATTTCAGCGTGATTTATGTGTGTCATTTTGCACGGCAGGTAGATGTGATAATTTTTGTATGCTCGTCTGTTCATTTTTCATGGTACATACCATTTATCACGCATATTTATTGGCTTATTCGGCCTTAATTTCTGTAATACTGAATTCGTTGTATGATATTTCGATAGTAGAATTTGATCGATTTAAATCGACTGATCTATATGATGCACTTTTACAAGTGCCATGTAATCGATCACATCCAAAAAAATACTGATCGCATAATTTTTTTCCAGGACATCGATAAAATCAGCCAAAGTGAAAATACACGTTCACATCATAGAACGATTTCGATCAGGACAACGACCGAATGAAATCGATATCCTAATACGGGCACATAAGAAAAACAGGCGCATACGAAAAAAGATTCATGATCACAAAGCTCAAAATTGCGCCATTTGAATCTCGGTACATAAAATACGCCCCTTTCAAAAAAATTCTCATAAAAAAAGAAGATGTAACCGAATTGGTTAGCATAAAAATGGGCAGCGTACAATTTTTTTAAAAAAACTGGAATATTCGTTGGGACAAGAATTAGAGCATTGAAATGTTCATCGAAAAGAATCGTGATTAGAAGATAAAAACGACCATTCAAATATTAGAACCAAAAGCACCAAAATAATCATACGGATGATATTCTCATGCTTACATTTTCAAAATGGTCCAAAAACCATTCTCCGAATTTCCAACTGTCCTCGTTTTACAGTCCCCATATTCAATATTCCAATTCGTTTTCGTCTCGATTCATTCCACTCGCGCCCGAATAATTGGCCAACATGGCCGCGTGCGAATGCGGTTCGACGTCCGTCAAATAACCGCTGCTCGGATCGCTCTCCTCGTCCACGGGCGCCCATTTCGGAACGTACGGTTCAGGAACGTTGGCCAACGGTTCGTCGCAACTCAAACTACGTCGAACTGTGTTCGTCAGCAAGGCACTGAAAATGGACGGACGAAATTTAGTATACTGATCGATCGATCAGGCAAATCGAGAATCAACTTACGCGTCTTTTTCAGTGATGATATAATAAACGTGCGGACGTTGGAAACCGTTGAATTCCGAACTGGCCGCCATCGTGTACGCGCCCATTTGCTCGAATACGATCCATTCGCCTTCTTCCATTTGCGGTAAACGTTCTTTCGGTAATACGCAATCCATACTGTCGCATGTCGGACCCCAAACGGCTGACCAATATTGAGCTTCGGTTGGTTTCTGGAAAAAAAAGACGCGCATCTTGTATATTTCTCTTAATATTCAGACTTTCTTCAATGAATGTATCTCGCTCATGCTTTAACCTCTTCTCTCATATGCGATTTCAAAAGCCGCCGTCTCATTATTGATCCTCTCCCTAAGCACTGCATGCATATGGGGGTCACGCAATTTAATCAAGGGAAGCTTAGGGAATTGAAGATTCAGGCTATGTGCCAATTTGGCAGCTTCGGATGTTTCCTAGTCTCAATAATATGATGCCAATTTTAAACACCCTGTATTCTTCAAAAACACGAGGTCCCTGCTTATCCAATTTTATCCCCTCACTTACCTTAAAAGTCGTCGGCTTGGGCACGGCGTGATCGAATATGATACTATTGAACGAGCCGTACACACCGTCGTTGATGTAATACATGAAACCGGCATCGTTGCAATCGATTTCTAAAAAACGGATATCGTTAATCCGAGGATTACAAAGCCAAATGGCAATGCTTACCATCTTTCGTGATTTTACTGGCTTGCACATCATTACGAGCGATGATATTGACGCAAAGAGTGTACGCGGACGTAGCATAGAACCGACCCGGTTCGCCGATTATCTCCACGCCGCATTCGGGCGGGAAATAAACGGACAACGCCTTGTTGATGACGGAGGCGACCTGAAAAAAGCGAAGTTAGCTTACGCAGGAGCAAGGATAATGTGACAACCATCCCGGCATGTATGCACAAGTGGGGGGTTTGACCCTCCCCTATGCCGGAAAATTTTAGAGAAAAACGCATGTCTGACCCCCTCCCAAAATTCAGGAAAGTTGCGCAATTATTTGAATTTTTGACGAAAATTGCGGCATTTTGACCTAATTTTTTTAAAAGATTTGGGCGGGAAATTCAAATTTCCACTCCTCCCCTCCCCCAACCCCACCTTGTGCATACATGCATCCCGGAAGCAGATTGGCACAACCTTAATTCAAACTAAACTGTTCTTACCATTGGAAATGTCAATTCGTCATTATTATGACCCGGGTAACCTCCGCCGACGTCGAGCAAATACATATTATGACCGCACGCTTCGCCGAAATCGAATAAACGTCGACAATGACCGACGGCTTCTTCGTAGGCGGCCGGATTTCGACAACCGCTTCCCACGTGAAAACTGAAATAACAAAGTTCGAACGTTAATGAAAAACTTCAACGGATCCCAATTTAATGGGTACATGTAGATGCTGGTGTGCAATTTTATATACCGTGTTTGTTTATCCATATTTGTTGTTCACACTCAATTCAGTAGAATTCGTCAATGGCAGCTAACACGAGAGTGCATATGTAATTAACGCATTCGGCTCGGCCGCCGCTGGTTGAATGCATGATGGCTGGATCGCATAGGCTCTTCCCAAACAACAACATCCCTCCTCTGCTGAATTGGTTGCTGCGAATTGCGATATTTCCCCCGGAAGATGTAATTCCAATTAAATAACGCCGGAATTTGCGACATAATTAGCGTATTCATTTAGCTGCTCTAGATTTTATCTGCCGGGAGAAGGCTTGGGTGGCCAAAGAATAAGGAAAATTTTTAAAATTTCGGCCTACCTAATACCGACCACTTTGACGCCGATCTCGGCTGCTTTCTTCAATAATTTCGGCGCCACTATTTGCGGATCGCAACCGAATTTCAAATTCAATTGACAAACGGCCGTCGGATCGGATACGGCGATACGTAAGACCAATCTGAAAATAATGAATATATTCTGCAGACAAGATTTCAAACAGTTACATTCCATTTGTAATGGAATGATTTATGGAAAATGACTGCGAATGCGATTGGTTTGACCTCGGCAGACAAAAATATTGGCAAGGCGGTTGTTGTTCGGAGAACCGGATTTCACCGGTTCGTTCTGGAATCAGCCAGTAACAACCGCCCCTGGTCGATTCGCCTAATCTCATTTCCGATCAACGTATAAACTTGATGAATCATACGCAGCTAGCATTTTAGCCAAAGATCTCCCGGGGAAGATAAGCAAAGGAAAAAACTTACTCAGCGTTCGGATACAGCTTGTGAACTTTCGTCAATTCCAATTCGTGATCGAAGGTCATCACTTTCACACCGCGTACAGCGGCTTGACGAATGAAACTGGGCGTTTTGCACGGATTCGCATAGATGATCCGATTCGGTCCCACACCGAACGCCATCACGCTTTCGATTTCACGCTGAAATATAGAGCCGGGTATCAGGCATCGATAATTTTGAAAAATTTCAAAATTTACTTACGATGCTTGCGCAATCGAAACTGCATCCGACATGTGCTAGGATGGCCAACAGAATTGGATCGTTATTGCATTTGACCGCGTAATACGGTTTGACGCGTGGTAAATTCTCCAACCATTCGGCGTGCTTGCGTAATACTTGCCCGACGTCCATAACGTAAAAGGGGTCATCTTTGTCCTGCAAATTAAACGCGACACGTCAGCTTCGTGTCAGCTAGGCCAGCTAAGTTGATCCATGGATCCAAACCAAGGATCAAAGCACACTGCGCTTTGATTTTGGAAGTGCAATTCAGCTTTCATCCAAAAATTGCGCAATTTCTCAGAAATTAGCTCAGTTTAGCCTCAAAACTGAACCATTTGGTCAAATTCACTCAAAATTCAGCCAATGCTTGACCAAAAATTCAAACCCAATACTTACGGATAAATTGTAATCGCTGATAACACGTTTGACATAATCCAAAGGCGTTGCGCCTTCGTCGATGAAATCGATCAATTGTTGATTGAAAACCAATTTTTTCTCCGCAAAACCCTTATTCATATCGCTCCCCGGCAGGAAACGCGCTGGGTAGCTAATTTGAAGATTCGAATTCGAACGATGATCTGAAATACGAGATTTTGTCATGACTGCGAATAAAACGCTTCACGCTTTTACAATTGGATGATTACAAGGTACTTGTGCAGTATAGCCCCCCTTCCACTATATACTACCAGGGAGCAGGGTTATTCTGGAGGCAAAGTAATCCG
>JAQIWJ010001141.1:0-13085 GCA_034695185.1 Discolaimus major
TTTCGAACACCATGAAAATATTGGCTGTCGTATTAGTGATCATGCTGATTTCTGGATCAATCTGGTAATGATCACACAGTGATCAATAGCCTCCAAATGAAGAAAATGATATTTTAGGGCTGATCCAATTTGCCCAAAGCCAACTGATTGCTGTGGATGTGGATGCTTTCCACCTGGATGTCCAAGAATCGCACCATGGTGCAAGCAACGTCTAATGTGTTTTTGCATGCTAACACAATGCCCTGAATATGCGTGATTTGAATTCGGATATGGATAATCGATAATCGAGTATTTGATCACATTATCAAGTGAACTGATTTTCAGCATTGCACTGTGAGCTGCTGCCTTTTGAGGCATACCATAATTTTGCATGCTGTTTCCAATGGTGATGGTTAGTCAACAGCACAAATAAAATTTTTGATAAAATTTGTATATTGAAAATTGACGTCACCAACGGCTGCACATTTTCGACAGTCTCAACAAGCCGTATGGCCTTTTGTCTCATGATGATAACAATGTAATCGTAAGCCATTTTTTCACACCATCATGCTTATGGATCAGTTTTGAAATCTGAAATGCTTGGTAGCCAGCCAAATAAGGTGTATGAGAGCCAAGTACATCGAAAAAGACCGGTTTCTACTTGATCGTGAGTGAAATTTCCTGACCATAGAAACGAGTATGCAGTAGTTCATTCTAGTCTACTACTCGTTTCTGGTCCGTCTTCGTAATTCGTGCATTACTCCTACTTTTGTATGCATTGAAGGTTGAAGGTGTTTCCGGTGTAAATTTTCCATCCACCCATCAATATTCATAATGGTTTCCTTATTGGATGATAAGGAAATAATGATCAAAGGCCCATTGATCAGTAGAAAATCCGTCGAAATGGAGTTGATCAGAAAAGTGTCCAGTGGTAATGCCGCCTTGGAACCGACTCCAGTGGATCCTGATAGCATGCCCCTGTTGATGAGGCATACGAGACAAAAGTTGTTGAAAAATATTGCTAAGAAGTTGCAAATCGAAGAGTTCAAGGAACAAATTATGGCAAGTTTCCTTGGTGATAATTGATCTGGTAGTGCATAATAAGGGATTTCCTCCTTTCAGGATGAACATTCCATTCCTTTGAGTGAGCTTTTCCTTCGGTATAATACTGGACCTACTTATGTGAGTTCAAATTTTTGAATATTGCGCAATCTCATGTGCCAGAATGGCACAAAAACTTATGCTGCCATGTCATTGCTTCGCATTGAACCAAAAATGACCACTGACCTGACCATTTTAAATCATCACATTTTCAGGGCCTATTCGCTGCTCAAGCTAAACAAATCCTAGCCAGAGATGGTCCGAATAAATTGACTCAATCCCTACAGACCAGGCATATAGTGAAATTCGCCAGGCACTTATTCGGCGGTTTCTCAATATTACTATGGGTGGGATCAGCATTATGCTTTGGTGCCTTCAGTGTTGAAATTATGACCTCGGTTCGAGATCCTTACGATAATGTGAGCGCTAAATCGTAGCATCTAATCAGCTGATACCAAATTTTGCTAATTTCAGCTGTATTTGGGCATCGCATTGATGGTTGTAGTTGTTGTCACTAGCTGTTTCCAATATTATCAAGAAGCAAAAAGTTCGAATGTCAGAGACACGTTCAAGGATTTGATTCCTCAGGTTGGTGCCCACTGGCCAAAGTCAATGCTTGCTGCAACCAAAAGTTCATAAAAATTGGTACTTTATTGAACAATCACAATCCTCTTGAAAAATCCTCATAAACCATTATTTGCACATTCAGTATTTTCGAAATCCAGTCTCCAAGTGCATGTCGAATGACGTTTTTCATTCCAGTATGCCAATGTTATTCGACACGGTGCCACCATTCTCGTTCGTACTGAAGAATTAGTGGTTGGCGATATTGTGGAAGTAAAAGCAGGGGATCGTATACCTGCCGATATTCGAATTATACAACAGAGGGGATTCAAAGTGAGAATAATCACTGCATAATTACCCAATTGTTGGCTGAAAAAATTGCAAGCATATTTGCATCGCAATGCATGGCACAGCAGTGCCATGAAATCATGATAATCGATCGGTCTGATCACCTCGTGATTACAGGTCGATAATAGCACACTGACCGGTGAATACGAGCCTCAAAGTTGCACAGTGAAATGCACGAGTGAAAATCCAATACAGACAACGAATTTAGCCTTTTTCTCTACGAATGCTGTTGAAGGTATATCTGGCAATATTGCCATTTGTACAGTTCAACTCCCAGCACAAATTTCAGGCGTAGCAAAAGGCATAGTAATCAATACCGGTGATCGTACAGTAATCGGTCGTATAGCTCATTTGACAGCCACTGTCACAGGCAGCAGAACCCCAATAGCTAATGAGATTGCCAATTTCACTCGCATCATAACCGGTGTGGCATTGCTATTCGGCTTAATTTGCTTCGGTTTTGCTATAATGGAGTATAAATTATTGGACGCGACCATTTTTCTCATCGGAATACTCGTGGCTAATGTGCCTGAAGGACTGCCCGCCACTATTACAGTACGCCCTAAATGACCATTGGTCAGTTCCGAATGCAGTGATGCCAATTTCAGGTGTCCTTGACTCTGACTGCTAAACGTATGGCCAATAAGAATTGCTATGTAAAATATTTGGAAGCAGTTGAAACGTTGGGATCTACGACGACAATATGCTCGGATAAGACTGGGACGTTGACACAAAATCGAATGACAGGTGATAATACATGGCTTTCCTTGCTGTCATCTTCTGACAATTCTTTGACATACAGTATCCCATTTGTATTTGGACGGTCGACTCGTGGAAGCCGACACGTCAGAAGACCAGGAATCCATGAAATTGGACACGAATAATGTGTCTTTCCACGCATTGACCAGAGCTGCTATCGTTGGTAATACTTCAATTTTCAAACCGAATCAGGTACTAGTGCTTTTGTAAATCATTGACACGTTATGAAAGTTGCAATTCTTCTAGGACGACGTTGTCATACCAAAACGTGAATGCCAAGGCGATGCTAGTGAATCGGCATTCTTGAAATTCGTGGAATTAGTGTTGGGACAAACGGAAGAATTGCGAAATTCGCATCCTAAAGTTTGCGATATCCCGTTCAATTCTACGAATAAGTATCAAGTACAGTATGCCAGAAACCGGGGGCAATGATCGTATTGATTTTTTTACACAGCTTTCCATTCATGAAAATCCGAATCCCAGTGAATCCCCGTACATAATGATCATGAAAGGTGCACCGGAATGTATTTTCGAAAGGTGCAAAACTATCATGGTCAATGGAAGGGATCAAGAAATTACTCATGAACATAAGAAATACATGGAAGAAGCCTATGAAGTCATGGGCGATTTGGGGGAAAGAGTGATTGGTAAGCGGAGGCTTCCAAAAATGGTATGATATTATAGTTGCACGAAATGCCAAGCTAAAAAATCAACCGCCACTGCATGCCAGTTTTCTCACTCCTCCCAACTGCTGAGCATCAAAATCAATCACAAAATTTCCAGGCTTCGCTGACCTCCGATTGCCATCAGAGAAATTCCCACACGGATATCCATTCAATGGTGATAATGTGAATTTCCCAATGCAAGGATTGAGATTCTTGGGTCTCATCTCAATGATCGATCCACCGAGAGCTGCTGTACCAGATGCTGTATCGAAATGCAGATCCGCTGGAATACGGGTAGACAAATGCTGATTTTCGGCAATCCGATGATAATCGCAAGAGTGAATTTATTCAGGTCATAATGATTACGGGTGATCATCCAACTACGGCTAAGGCCATTTCACGTGCAGTAGGTATTATTGGTGAACGTAGCGAAACGGTTGAAGACATTGCTCAACGTACTGGTCAGAGACCGGAAGACGTGGATCCAAAGTGCGTGCCGTAACTACTGGAAATATATCCGAAATTCAGCGTTGGCATTTCAGATTAGCCTCTGCATGCGTGATTCATGGAAGCCAACTTCAAAATATGAATGCGGAACAATTGAGCGAGGTGTTGAATAAGCATCCGGAAATTGTATTCGCTCGAATAACGCCTCAACAAAAACTGATGATCGTTGATGCATTGCAAAGGAGCGGAGCTATTGTGGCAATGACAGGTTGCTCTTGGCAGTTTGCCAAATTTTCACTTGGCAACGCAAAATATTACAGGTGATGGAGTCAACGATTCACCCGCATTGAAGAAGGCTGATATCGGTATGCTTGCACAACCATTTTGGCAGAGCCAAAATGGCCATCGCAAATGCAAAAATTCACATGAGATTTTTTTCAAAGGTATCGCAATGGGTATTACTGGCAGCGATGTGTCCAAAGAAGCAGCGGATATGATCCTGTTGGATGATAATTTCTCTTCCATCGTTACTGGCATTGAAGAAGGGAGACTTATATTCGATAATCTCAAAAAATCGATCGCATATACGCTCACTAGCAATATTCCTGAATTGAGTCCATTCTTGATGTTCATATTATGCTCCATTCCATTACCATTGGGTACTGTATCCATATTATGCATCGATTTGGGCACTGATTTGGTATGAATCAATCATTTCGATATCAGATAATGATACGGCCTGATTTCAGTGGCCTGCAATTTCGCTGGCTTACGAACAAGCCGAAGGTGATATTATGAAACGAGCACCTAGAGATCCAGTCAAAGAACGACTTGTGGATTCTAGGTATGGTCAGTGTCTACAGGATCCATGGTTCAAAATGTTGCAAGCCAACCATGATCAAACCGAAAACCAAATTTTAGGCTGATCTTATACACTTATGCAATCATTGGCATGATCCAAGCGTTGAGTGGATTTTTCACATATTTCGTTGTCATGGGTCACAACGGATTCTTGCCGGATAAATTATTCGGCATACGTGATCGTTGGGAATCGAAAGCCGTATCCAATCTAGAGGACAGTTTCGGTCAACAATGAGTTCGCATAATTTCAAATTACTGGGAAATTTTTATTCGCTTCAAAGTTTTAGTCATATCCACAACGTAAAATACTGGAATACACATGCCATACCGCATTTTTCGTTTCCATAGTGGTGGTACAATGGGCGGTAAGGGGTACTGTAACCGCTTTCAATAGCTGCAATCATGATTACTAATTTAGGATTTGATCATATCAAAAACGAGATACAATTCATTGGTCCAACAAGGAATGGAGTGAGGCATCTTGTGCTAACATTATCTATAAATTACAGCATACAAAATTGCAGTAATTGGACACTGAATTGGGGCCTAGTATTCGAAACGTGTTTAGCTGCATTTTTATCTTATTGCCCTGGATTAGACGATGCATTGAGGATGTATGAACTCAGGTAAATTTTGCACGCGTCCAGAGGAGGGTGCCCTGAAAAGGGCCCTTTGGACCTTTGAGTGTGCCGATCAAGCCCAACTTTTTCAGATTCTGGTGGTGGGTCACACCATTGCCATTCGCCGTTTTGATATTTGTATTCGATGAAACGCGTCGGTATTTTGCGAGAAACAACCCTGGAGGTTGGGTTGAAAGAGAGACTTCGTATTAGCAGACTATGCAAAGTCATACTGTAGAAATCTTTGTGCATATTTATGGTGCATAATTTCTGTGGGTAATTTCATCTATGCAATTGTGATCAAATTTTTAGTGCATAAGAATACCTGCCGGAAATCGCAGAGGCTAAATAAATGAGGAATGAAACGCCGTCGGATTGGCCAATACAGTAACCCTTGCGACAAAGCATACTTACAGCAAAAATATTATAATCAGAATCAGAGATACGCAATTTCATAAATTTATCATTCATACAATCCAAGAAATTTATTACATAATTATGGATTTTAAAAACCATTGAGATTACTAAAACTGTCCACCAATCACACATCATTGTACGAAATGCCATGTCATGTGTCCAGACAGAAAAAATATTATCATGGGTATACCCGAGAAAAAGGAAAATTCTAAGGAATGAGCTTACATAAATCTGAGCCTGCGTCTTATAATTACTAAAATTATTACCAAATACATTATCATGCCTTTATTCTGTCATTGGTCAATAGAATAAAACTGCGAACGTCGATAAAAACTGCCATTTATTTGTCCAATGTGTTCAATGATCCAGTCCGATGGAACCTGAAATAAGGTGATTTTAGAATTGTGAAATGGCACATATATGGGAAGGGCAGATTGAAAAGCAACAGTAAGCATGCGTCCCATATTTGGACATAGCAAGCAAGACTGGACAAAAATCACGCATCCCCAACACACTCATCCACCATGCCAGTATTATGCAAACTAAAAATTAATCCACCTCTAAAAGCAACTACATCCAGTGCTTCGACGTTGATCCAATTCCAATCTACGACGACGTTCGGCTAAATATCTATCACCAACGCTGATTGGCCTCCTTTGAACTACGCACGGTTTATCAATCAACGATTGAGGTTGCCCAGTAGCTGATGAAATTGATTCCTGAGTACCCGAGTACTCTTTGACAATATCCCAAAACGGATCGAATGTCCAACGACTCAAACCGACTTTCTTTCTTCGTTCAAGTTCATTCTCCAAACTATTCTCATCATCGGTAATCGAGGGATCGGTTTGAATGAATTTTCCATCCAATTTTCCAATATGCTTCACGGATCTGGGTCTGATGCGGTTGGGCATTGATAGCCTGACGAATGTTTGATTAAATTCAACTTGCACACCTTTATCGATCCGTTTGGATATCCGTTTCGGTGGTTGAGGAGCTTGCATTTTGCTCCGACCATTCACGGCGCGTGGAGGCGGTTTTGGGCGTTCAGGAGGCAAAGGTTTCTCGAAAGCCGGTTTGGCATAAATGGCTTCCGGTTTGCCGAGTTCATCACGGATAGCTAAGATATCGGAATAATATGGGTATCGATGTAAAATCGATCGCCTCCTCGCGACCAGATCACTATCGGTATGAACGTCGAATAAACGCATCATGGGTGTCTGATTTGGGGGGTGCAAAGGCAGTCCAGCCGCTATTGGTTGCTGATCAAGAACGATCAATGTTTTCACTGTAGCCGGAACAGGCGGTTCAACACTGTCAGCCGACACAGAAGTGGATACAGTATACGTAGAACTGGTCTGTCGACTAATGCTACTTCCGGTCGATGAACTGGATCCATCACGGACCCGAACGTAAGCCACGAATGGCTTTCGGATATCCCTGGATTCCATATCCTCATCCCGATCATCCGTATCCTCGAATTTCATCGACCTTCTGGATCCATCCAAACTCCCACCCCAACTCGCATTGAACGACAGACCGTAACTGGACGCATCCATTACGGTCGCAGTATGATCATCGTGCAATGTAATGATAGTGACGAAATCATCCGAATCCTCAATTTCGTCCAGTTTCGGCTGGGAATTTCGACCGGTGAATTTCAACGATTCGATTCTCAACGCGTATACTTGATATTCAAGATTGCGCAATAATCTCGCATAACTTTCGGATGGAGGGGCCAGATTGAATGCCAATTGTTTCAACTGGTCAGCAGTCCAAGACGGCACGAATACTATTGAACATAAAGCAAACTAAGTAAGCTACATAAAAAGCCACATGCAGCTACTAATTATGCTAGCTAAACTCCAGTGCAAGAATGAAGAGTGCTTACTTTCAGCATCACCATTCGTCGGAGTAATTCCATTCAACGAAGACGGTAAACAGAGGGTTAAAAATACTGGCTGAAATAAGAACAGACATTGAGTAAGTGCTAATCGCATTTTATACGCAATTGCATACCTTATGGTCGCCCATGCACGTCGTCTGACCGATCGTATTGTAATTGATTGAGGTATTGGGACAATTCTGAAAGATGATTCGGTTTTGTTAGTGACAGTAGCTGGTCAGGTGTGCTGGATCTGATCAGACCCATCAAATTTCCTCTGGGTCCTTTAGGACCAAGGTATACCCTCAGAACTGATATCACTATTCTTACCTGGATAATATTCCAAGCTGCATCGTTCATTAAAACTCGATCACACCAAGCAGGAGCCCTCGTCCTCATGTATAACGTGGGCGATTCAGCATCTTCGCAATATGGATAGCTGAAAAATGTAAATTTCAAATCCTGAACAGGATAGCTGAGAATGCATACCTTGGTGGAAACGATATCCGGCATTCTTTCAATTGTGGGAACAATCCCAATTCCTTATCGAATTGTAATAATTTCTGAAACAAAACCATTCTTAGCACAGTCATTTTTGCACATCAGAGTGACCAACGGTCACTCAGCCAACTTACACTGAATTCCATCGTATACGTATCATGATCCTCGTGTTCAAATGTTTTCGTACCGATTTTCAATATGCACTGAAAAGGATAGTGTTAGCATCGAAAATTTTGGCAATCACAAAATCTTACTTGATCACTTTGTGGTTTTCTATATTCCACTCGAATGATACTATTTCCATCACGAACTGGTAATTGCTTGCTCATTGGAGCCAAACTCTGAAAAGAGGGAATCACTGATCACAAATAATCGATACATTTTGCTATGCCAGCATTGCTATCCAGCTACTGTACAAAAATGGCTTGCTAACCATGAAAATAATGAAATAGCTTACTTGAACCAAACTACGAGTATCCAATCGAAAATTGAAATCCCCAAATATGAATGTTGGTACGGATGTAAAACCATTTTGACCAAGCCTACAAACAGGCATACTATAGCATTGGACAGTGCTATCCAAGGATAAATTACTCTTTCAACGCATATAATAATGCGTCTTTCCTGTGACTAGAGTATACGGATGGTGACTGAAAATGAAAATCAGCCATTAGCTGTGCAAAATTGCACGCAAAATCAGTCATACCTGTTCAACAGCTAATAGATTGCATGCGTCGTGGAAAAGATGAATATTTACAAGATCCAATACCCTGAAAAATGAGTGCGTTAGTTTGAAATCAGTGAGCAATGATTTTGAATGCTTACAAATCGTTGAGTCGCCATCGAGTACGCATAAAGCCTTTTCGAGACCACTTGACCTCTGAGAAGAGAGTTTTTGGAAAGCGTTCCTTTTGCACCGTACTCTGGCCAACGTCGGTCAACGAATGCACCTGAAAAAGGAGGGTTTGCATTTCAAAGTACAGTACTCCAAACGCCATGCACCAGGCGGTGCGTTGTGTCCAAAATTTTAGCTTACATGAAAGCCGGCCAATGGTATGAAGGTATTTCGTCGAAAATCATATTGACTGACACGTCGGATCAAACTTCGATGGCAGAAATACACGCTGCCTAATGCCTGAAATTGAGAGGCTTTTAGTGCTGATCGATTCTGATCCAGTACAGCTAAAATAGCTAGTGAAATGCATACCGTAAATCGATCCTCAGCATCCATATCTTCATCCAAATATACTTGACCATCCGTGTATCCTTCCTGAGCGAATGTTTGTTGCAGATCCCTAAAATTAATACCCCGATCAATCAATCGATTTCCGATGATCACGACTAATGCTTACTGTATGAACCTCTGCACATATCGCATGCATGTTTTGTAATTCTTTCCACCGATTTCTTGCATATGTAACGCCAAGAAGGCCGGTTTGCATTGCTGGACTTGCTGGAAAATGGTCCGGATTGATAATCGAATGACACGCTTCTTGTAGGCTAGGCATCATCAGCCTCATTAGGATTTCTCCGAAGAAATTGTAAGCATCGTTAAAAGATTTCCCACGTGAGGCGAAAAAGTGAGCATGATCGATTTCTTTAATGGAAGACGCAATGCGTCTTCAGAAAAAAACCCCTATTCCTTCTCGAATGACATCAGGTTGAAGAAGAAAATTGTAGATTTTTATTACTATTGCATTCTTACAGCCAGTTGACTTTTGACGTCAATCACCTGATGCCTAGTTTCTACATTCACATGCTAGAATCATACGACTATAGCTTTTTTTAGTTTCGTGCTAAAAACTGGACATTCTAATCATCCGCACGAATTTTTGCAATGCATGCAGCAGTTTTTCACGAGCAAAACCGTGATCTTAGCAATTTATCCCAGATTCCCCCGATTGCAACCACAAACACATTCAAAAAAGGTGCACTCGAAAAGTCCCCCAAAGTCGAGCTTTGTAGTGTAAATACTTTTCATCAAGTATTTCGTTCCAGGTCGTGTAAATAAAACAATAGCTATCCGGAATGAATTCAAGAAAAACAGCAAAATCCAATGGCATGTGGACGCCATGATTTTTCACCTGCACAGGCAGGATGTAATTTTTTCATCTAAGGAAGCAATGCTGAAGCCTAAGATGTTTCTGGGAGAGGAATTCAAAAGATTGCCTGGATAAAGCTAGTTGTCAAATAATACAGTATAAAAATGCTCTCAAAAAAGACTCATAAACCAGGCAGAAGGAAAATGCATCGCATGCAGCAATTGCGCAATCAAAGCATACCGTGACAATTTCTCGGACCCATCCAGCTTCCAAATTGGACGCCTAAAATTTCAATCCATGAGTGTTCATGAAATTCCAGAAGCACAAAATTCGTACTTCTTCGAATAAGGATCCAGTATTGGCAGTGATCAAAAGCAACCGATTTCTAATCTCCTCCGGTGCTGCTGCCATCGTGGACCGTGTACAATGCTTTATGAAATTTCCCAATAGGGGCCGAATTTTTGCCAAGTTTTTCGAAACGAATTGAACGTGGAATATGAAATGTGGATTAAACGGTAGTCGAGAATCAACTTGGCCGCCCACCGAGTAGTAGAATCATGCCAAGTATAATTTTGTATCGTCTGAAAATAAATATCCTCGTAGCATTCGCCAGAGTAAAATGCTAGTCATAAACCATAGCTAATGGTTGGAAGGGAATATTGAAATTCAAACCCTTCCTGCCAATTGACGTAAGCCAATGGCAGCTGAAAAAACTTCCATTCAATCGACCCCCCTCGGAATTTTGGCATAGTTTGGAGCCTGTTTTCACGGCCGTTTTGTATTGAACAAAAACCGGGACATATTGAACATTGATATCTCCACTATTCTCTCACTGTCTGGCTACCGGTTTTGGTAATGGGAAAAGTCAGTCGAAGTTCAAAAGTGAACTTGATGCAATGACTGACTGAACAAAATGAGAATAACTGTTCGAAAACTGACAAGACTCGGCGAATGCTTCTCGAACGATAGCAGCCAGTCGGGTCGGGCTCGTTTCCGGCTTCAATGGGGAAAGCCATGCATGGAATAGAAGGGACTGAGCTAACAGGAAACCTTTGGTTCACCCTCGGCTAGCTTCTGAGAGCAGAAACAGCCGCCTGGGCAGGGCGAAAAATGCACGTTTTCTATTCTGTTCCGAGTAGAGTAAAGAAAAGTCGATGCAGCCATTGATCGGAGGAGGCAGAGCATTGAATAGTACGTTGGTTGGGTTGCTACGAAAAAGCATTTACCCGCACTCGATCGTATAGGAGAACATAGTCAACGCTTATTACGCGCTCGTCTCACTTCCGTTCTTCTTCGAAGAATGTACAGAAAAACATATGGAACGCACACGTAGCCATTGACGTCAATGTGCTAGCAGAATCTCCTTTTTGTAAATACGCGCTAAAAAGCGGTTTGTTGATTTTATCTTATCACTACCAAAACGCGTGTAGAAGCAACAAAGCAGGTCGTACAGTTTTGGCCTTTTGCTCATTTGCACAGGAGTCTGATGGAAGTTATATACAAAAATTAGCTGTATTAAAAAAATGAACGTTCTCAATCGAATTTTCATTCGAGGATTGTGTCAGCAAAGAACATCACCAGCCAAAGCGTACGACGTTGTTGTCATTGGTGCCGGTCATAATGGATTGGTTACGGTAATGATGGTGCTTTTCCATACCGGTCATTTTTAACCAGCTTTTGATGAGGTGTACAGTATGGCACTACAGGAAGCACAGCAAATGATTACATTAAAAACAGGCTAAGAGAAAAATTACTGTCCACCAATGATCACATGAGTCACCGCAAAATGACCCATAATGGTCATTTTAGGCATCTTACATGGCCAAATGCGGTATGAGCGTTTGCGTATTAGAAAGGCGTCATGTGATCGGTGGAGCAGCGGTTACGGAAGAGATCGTGCCAGGATTCAAATTTTCAAGGGGTTCATATGTACTGGGCCTTCTAAGACCAGTGGTCACGGAGAATTTGGAGCTAAAAGTAATCTCAGCACATGCCAAATTTGCTAATCACTGTTCACCCAAAATTACAGAAACACGGCCTTCGATATGTTATCAAAGACCCAACGTCATTCACACCAATTCGTGGTACCAAAAAATACTTGATTTATGGTTCTGATCAAGAAATGAATCAGCGATCGATTGGTCAATTTTCGCAACGTGATGCTGATGTGAGTTGTGCGGCCTGATCAGTGTGTAATCGATTTGAGGCTGATCGCAGAGAGAGAAAAATTCATAAATTACGCATGTTTTACTGTTTGCCCTTTTCCTCATGAAAGGAGTAACATGTTGGTTATCCACCCGTGCCGGCTCCATAAAAGCAAGATTTTTAACCTACAGGCAAATCGCTTGGCTTGTCAACTAGGGATCTAGGAACAAGCAGCAGCGTTTGATCTTAAGAGCGCCTGCCGTTAAGATTCGCCCAAAGTCGGAAGATGCATGTCGGCAGATCGGGCTCATATTCACGCCAAATGATCACCTTCGGGTCTTGAATTATTCTGCCAAATATCAGGCCTTAGAAATGCATACAGCCGGAATGGCATAATTTCGAAATTTTCACTAATTTCCATGATCACTTTTACCCTGTTTTCACGTTTTTACCAATATCTCACGAACCGCTTCGTCGTTTGCGATGAAACCAAGTTTCCCAAAACCTAGAGAAACACGAGAATATTTGAGACCTATTGCCATTGAAGTATCTCAGAAGCTGAGGGAACCAACGTTTTTCAAAGATAGGGGTTAGGGAAGCAATTTTGATGACCAATAACTCCAGTGCCTCACATTATTTCAAACTCGTATTTGGGCTAATTATTGCCCTAGTGTATGCTAATAATTCGGAAAAATTCCAGCCGTGACCCGCAGTTGGCAGCCAAGATATCTTCATTTTTGTAAATACCTAT
>JAQIWJ010001142.1:0-13085 GCA_034695185.1 Discolaimus major
TTTCAGCTCGTTAGCTTAATTGGTTGCTGAGAAAATTATGTCAGAGTAGGGGAAGTTACTTTTGGGACACCCTGTACTTGTTAAAAATCAAATAAATGAACGCATTGCTTCCAGCAGCCGTATTCCAAAGCAAAGTATAAATAAAATTCAACCACAAGCTCGACGGCGGCCATATGATCAGGCAATACCACATGGTCACGTTGGACGTTGACGTTGCGCATATCCAAATCGATTGCATCAATACCACTCTCTCTTTCCTGTCCGAATTTACTTCAGGACTGCTGATTTGTTTGGCCTAAAAAATGGATTGGTCGAACATGGATTATGGGCTTTGGAAGTTCGTACCTGCTGGGCCAATTTGAAAAACACTGCCACATAAGCTGTGATCATACCAAGACAATGTACAGTATCCTGCACCAGTTCGCACAAGGAGAATATTCTGGATTTCTCAAATTCCAATTCGTAGTCCCAATAATGAAACGGTGGATAATATCTCAACGTTAGTTCCGGACATAAATAAGTGATCATCCAAGCCGAGCCGTAAATCCAACATGCGCCCAAGATTAACCTAGTGTTTCTCAACGTGAATAACCGTTTCGCTGCGGCCGGTTTATACGTTTGTAAGCATCGATTCCAAGCCAACAAATGGGCCATCGTCAAGTATACGATCCAACAAGTATTCATCAATCCGCCGGCCATTTTATTCAAGTAATCATTGAATTGACTTTGGCCTATACTGAACAGTCCGCCAAGGATTCCGTTGAGCGATAATTGAATCATATCGCACGTGCCGATGTGTAGCATAATTTGGTAACTCGGAAGTTCCCTTGTATTCTTTTTAGTCAGAATCGTGATCATGCATAGGGCGTAGGCGAAAATGCAAATCGTACTGTAGGTGATCAGGATCACTCCTGGCCATCTGTGCGATGATAGATCAGGTTGATCACTTGGATCGATAGTCAGATTGGAGTGGTTCTCCATATTGTAACCAGATGCGTGCTGGGAATGGTCAGTGGCAAGAGAAGACCAGGCCGCCAGAGAATGCGCTGGCTGGATACCATCAAAGCGGACACAGGATTAAGCCTACAGCAACTGACGGACTTGGTACAAGATCGGATAGCATGGAGAGAGCTAGCCCATAGAATCGCCAAGAGTCGGATACGACTGAATGGATAACATCATCAACCAGATGCGAAGCACTCATATGTATGTAACCACCCACGATCTGAAGAATTAGGCGACAGGTGAAAAGAAATTATTTCCTTTTGCCATTTTTCCCTAATAACACTCCTCTAGGGGCTATTTGCGACAAATGACGTTTGTCTTCAAAACACGAATCCTATGAATACTAAATGAAGGGAGGAAATTTTAGATTCTTGTCATTGAAAAAATCCATTAAGCGAGGGCAAATAATCAAAAGCAATATGTTGATCGATCATTTTATGCCCTGCTTCTAGAAGCACATAGGCTGCATGCATCATAAATGCAATTCGTAGGCTTTCATTCGAATGAGCTACTGTAGCATGGAGTAAACCAAGGTTTTTTAGGTGCATTTGCAAAGGTCATATGGCAGAAGGGAACTCATCATGCTGAGAGGGAATTGAAATTGACCCTAGGATAGAAAATTTCTCATCATAGGAGGTCTGCCAGTGCGGACAACACAGGGCCTGACCTTTCATGTGCCAGTCTTTGGGACAACCTGCCAATATCAGAATCTCGCATTCACAATTATAATTTCCAGCCATCACGCGAAATTCTATATATGCTACAGGGAGCCCTGTGCATGGGGCAAGATTCGCTTAACAATTTGAAAATGGATACCTAATAGACACTATCTTTGGCAATGATCATCTACTAGTCCTTTTCAAATTCTCTGAGGCGGGAAAAAAGGACTATATCATTCTTGGAATAGTGTTGTTGAAACTGCCTGTGAGGAATAGAGTGGCCAATGGTCAGTATTCCGCACCCGCCTAGCCTGTTCCGACGCAGGTGCATTTTGACTGTCTTTTTCTCCCGCCAAAAGAGTGTGGAACGGCCTATGCAATTGCGCAATCCGTTACAAAACGTGTTATCCATGGTTGTGATTAACATGGATTTGAATCTAGCGCCGAAAGCGGCTTATATCATGGCTATCCCTGATTTCAGTTTTGTTGCTCTCCAGGCTAGCTCGAGGATGGTTGATTACTGGCGGATGACTGCCCGCTGGATTTGACCATGCTACACAACCAAAGCCAGAGTCAGTTGTCCCTTCAACGGAGTCAGTAATCCGAAAGATGAATTATCCTAGATGATGAGTAATGACCATTGAGCAATGGTCTGGAATTACCGTCGACTTGGTAGCCCAAGTTTCTCCCTGATCAGTACCAAAATGATCCGATCACTAACTGATCTGTCTGCAATTGCTATCAGAGATTTTATTGAGCACGATATCATTCGTGATATCAATCATTTATCACCGATCATGAGGCAACGTATTTTGACGTCCATCCTCAATCATGGACAAATCAATAATCAAAATTGCTTGTATGTATTGAGCGATCCGAATTTCTTCCACGAATTCACTAAATTGGAATTCCAATATGGTCGAGTGGATGATCACCAATATTTGGATCGAGTTGCGAATTCGATGGCTACAATATTGCCCAATGGTCAATGCATGGGTTCTTGTATTCGAGATCTCCGACTGAGCATTCATATCGAATCAGAAATTTATGTTTATCCGTATGATCCTGATTATGTATTCCCAAATTTGAAAAGCGTGTTTCGCCTGATCGCCGCATGCCCGAATTTGGCATCGCTCAGTTTGAAAATTGTCAACGATTTTGACCAGGAAATGCGGGCTGTATTCGGCGTCGTCATTCCTCCAGCTATTCTATGCAAAGACAATATCGAATCGTGCCTAAAAATTTTCGAAAATCTGCAAACGCTCACGTTGATCGGAAATTACTGCCCACATGATCAGAGTGCTATGTGGACAGAGTTTTTCGATATAAATTTCCCATTGGATCAATTTCAGCAATTGCGCACGTTGCGTATGAGCAATTTATGGCTATACGATTATCAGTACATTCAAAAGGCCATTCCTGCGAATATTTTGGAGAATTTGATCATCGACGATACCGTATCCAGAGGAAAATACGCAATATTTGAATCCCCATTTCCGAAATTGAAATCTCTGAAATTGGATGCGAAAATGGCCAATGGCGTACGGTATGAGAATTTGGCGGCATTTTCGAATTTGGAGAATGTCCATTTGTGCCTGATGTGTACCAGTGTGACCGACGATCAGTTGGCCACGTTGAACTGATTGAAAGCCAAGGTCACGATTGATTATCATGAAAGATTTTTCCATGATCGTATGGATTGGTATTTTTCGATCGGGAGGTGTCATGAACCCACCTCCGCATGATCAAATTTATGTATCGGATAATGGCCACAAATTCCGATTAGTACACGCATTGGGCGACAAAGTGACGCATTTGACATTCGAGAATTTTCAATGGACACTGGAATCGATTGCATCGATTGATCATGCGTTGATCACTTGTCAAAATTTAGTATGCTTGGATTTGAAACCAATCTGTCGACCTGTTGATCGCCAATTCTGGCATCGTCTGATGGATTCGTTGTCATCGATGTTCAACAATCCAAATCGATCGATGAAATTGCAAACGTTAGCTGTGCATGGAGTAATCGATATTCAGGTTTTGAATGGCATTTTTGAAAATTGCCTGAATCTCGATTCGTTGGAAATCAATTCGTGCCCGGAACTGACCAATGATCACTTGATCAAATGGGCTCAAAACGGAGCTAAACCGATCAATTTGAAGATCACAAAGTGCCCTAATATCAATTCTGATGGCGTTTGCTGCATTTTGATCAATGGCGGTATTCGTTTGGAAGAATTTGAGATCGACCAAACGTTGGATAAACCGAATCTTGGCGTTTTGTGGCAGATGTTATACGATTACTGTCCAAATTTGAAAAAGGCCAAGGGGCTCGGTTCGTGCGATCGGAATTTGGCTTGAAAATTCGCTTATCCACCTAGAATCGACCGTGTTTGATCCAGTTGATATGCGGGATATTGGAGGAAGATTTGGTCATTCATGCAAAATGTCGACATGAATTAAATTTTTGGACTGTAATGAACTGACTTATGGTTTTGACATTGCTTTTTCCTTATATTTCCTTGCCTTAATGGGAATTTGCTTGTATTTTTATATGGGGTTGTCCAGTGCCCCATACGCCTGGGCTGAGGCACATAAAAATCCTGTCTTAATCTCGAGTTCAGTGGACCGAGCGTTTTTATTTCCCTGAAGTCGCTTACGAAACATATACGGTATAGAAATGTTGAAAAAACACAGAGCCAAAAGGAGGAAAATCCTTAGTGCATCTCGGATCGTGCTCAACACCATCCTCGTCGTTGTGAAGAAGAAAGCGCTTAATTCGTGCGAGTAAACGGGTATACTGCTATTATTATCAGTTACTTTGGTGGTCGAATTGCCAAAATAGATGAAAATGCTAGTCGAGAATGCTACGATTAGGCAAACGGTGACTATCAGGATGTATCCCGTTCTACTGGTCGATTTGTAAGCGGATTTCTTCCACAGAGCTCGTAAACGGTCGAAAGCCATGCAAACTGAGAAAAGTAAACTTAAAGTAATAAAACTTTGATCGAGGAATCGAAGTATCAGTTCGATACGCATGCAAGCTTAGCAGCTTGTGAAATACGGCGTGCCAATGGAACTTTTGTCAGTTCGCAACGCTGAAAACAGCGAGTATGAAGCATGAAATATGACAGCAATCACTTCCGAACAAGTCAAAAATATCTGGTACATATACGCCTTCTCCTGTTCGCATTGTTTGATAAAAGCTAACAAACACAAGCCTTGGCCAACGATGCCAAGACACATGTACACTGGGGTGGTGAAAAATTGCTGTACGTACGTTGCTTTGATGCCCAAATCAATGTAATACACATCGGCCGAACAAGAAATGTTTGAAAGATTTGCCATCAAAATACTTGAACAGAGGAAACACCTGCTAATAACTCGTCGAACCATGAAGACTATGACAAAATGAGGTTCTAGAATATCAATTTTCCTCAGTTCCTTTAGCTAAGGATGGATCATAGATTAATATAACAGAAAGGAACATCATAAATTATAAGAAGTCAAAAACCTACGTGTGTAAAAACAGGAATTGATAACGAGGATTATTGCATTTGTCATGGTTAAAAAACAGCCTTTACATAATGTCATTTTTTTCATCGGCACGATATTACTAACAGAGAATGATGAGATGAAATCAGGTGAACGATATGGATAATGTCATTTTGAATGACGCAATTTTGGCATCCTCGAGCAGCCTTCACCTCGTACATTGCAAGCAAGATTATTCGTTGGACTGATATTCTGATCACTTCCTGCCAGTTCATTCCATACTGCTCTGTGGTCTGCTAAAAAAATATGCACCTTCTAACCGTTCAAAAGTTCATATATACTTGGCCGTGAATCTTTGTTGAAAGCAACTTGTTTTGGAAACGTTCATGGAAATATATTTTTGTTTCGAAATATGTGATTTCGCCTTATACAAATAAGATCTCGATACAATGCATGCGAGACTGTTCTTGATTGATACGATGATATCTTTTCCTGCTGCTTGTCATGCCAAATGCCCTGAGGTCTTTGTCACCCTGGTTGTCAGCACTGTGATATTCATTCTAATTGTATAAATAGCACTCAAAGACAGATGCAAACCGTAAATAATTATCACAGCAATTAATGAAATCACACATATTACAACCAGTCGTATCACACAAATTCCTCAGGAATCACATCAGGGTGCTGCGTGGATTCAGCTTTCAGTTCGGTTATCAGCCAAAATGTGCTCATTTTTCCTTTGCCCTGCGAGAAGAGCATATCACTTTTGTATAACCATCATGTGATAAAGTATGACTCACTTTTACATCAATTTCACCTCGAGGTTCAAATACGAAATGACCACACAGTTCGTCCAAGAGCGTTTTCGTTGTATTGCTGCACTGGATTTTCAATGCTGAAAGTGGGGAAGTACTGTACTTGAAAATAGCATTGGATTGCGCAATGTGAAGAAAATAAGAACATCATGGTAAAGTTATGATGAATCTTTATCTACTAACCTTCTGAGGTGGATTCCATTCTTGAAGCCGTATTTACTGTATCACCAAATAAGCAATACCTGGGCATTTTCCTGCAATTACCAAATAGCATTATATGTTGCTTCCAAAATAATCACACCAACACTTACAGTCCAACAACACCAGCCACACAAGAGCCTAAAAAGATACTTTTCAGACACAATATAATCAGGAAATGCAAGAACGCTTACCAGAATGAAGACCAATTCTAATCCGTAGTTGATCATCAGGTTTATGCCTGATCTTGAACGTGGTCACAGCCACACGTAGGTGCAATGCTGTCCTCGCAATTTGCCTGGCATGCTCGATACCGTTTCTGTTCGGAAGGCCTGAGACGATCATGTATGCGTCGCCAATTGTCTCAACCTGAAAGCATGGTTTAGTCAGATTATATATCTGTGCGTTGATTGATGATCAGTAAGATGCTTGTTCTAAATCTAAACCGCCATAACCTGATCCCCTCTGGCCTTCAATTTGGTGGTCACGGCTGACAGAATAAGGCAGCTAACCTGAGAATCACCCATACTTTTGCACGTAATGGAGAATCAATTCTTTCGTTAGCCATGCAACAGCAGGAGGGCAGAGGGGATCCGGTTATGACGGTTTAGGTTTAACTTGTCCCATATGATGCATGGGGTCAGAGGGTTATCAATGATCCGGCACATCAGTAACGTGTCCACGATGTAATGGTGACAGTCAACATGACCTCAAGGTTCAATGGTTCCAATCTCAGGCCACCTTGGTTAGCAATTAGACACCCACCTTATAAATATCATACTGGCAAATAATGTCATCGAAACAAGTGTACAGATCGTTCAGGAAATTCACTACCTGAAACAGGCTTGCCCTATCATTACTGTGATAAGAAAAAATCATCTCAGCTTACTTCCATAGGAGTGCTCTCCGCACTCAATGAAGTAAAACCGACCACATCACTGAAATATAGCGTAACTGATTCGTACCATTCGGGCATAACTGTACCGCCACTGATCAATTGGCTTGCGATGGTCCTAGAAAGGGGTAAGTTTAAAAATGGCGCTAAATTCATTCATCTGATTGCAAGATGTCACAATCTACACTGAAAATTTGAAATGTGCTGTATTCATTCATCTGTTGCCATAGCAACATGTGCTGAAGATATTCAGCTTATTACATTCCAAATGTCCTGCATAGGGCAGGACTTTTTCAAATGAAAATCAGCAATCATACTTCGGAAGCAATTCGTGTAGCAAATGTTGCATTTTCTCTTGTTCCTCCATCAACTGTTGATTCCTTTTCGCAACCATATCCTCCAAATTCGCATTGTACTGCTCCATGCGAGCAAACAGGTTCTCTAGCACATTAAATCGACGCCCACTGAAAACATCATATTTCAAATAAACAATCATTTAAATGATCACCTTACTTATTAGCTTTCTTCAGTTGATGTATGATGGATGCACAATGAGGTCTCAATTGGGCGTCGTCCTCAACGCATGATTCCACTAACTGTCGTACGATTATTGGCTCTAGATCATCCAGGCAGCTCGGTCGAAATGGTTTCTTGCTGTTGCGTTTAATTTTTATACACTCGAGTAAGTCTGGAAAGCGAAAGGCAATTATATGCTATTATTGCGCAATATTGGAAGAATTCTTTGGGGCATTGCGTGAGAGAATTACATTAAGCACGTTTGAGAGGCACTTTATTTAAATTTGAAAGGCGGAAGTGGGAGGGAATGTCATGGATCATGAGTCCAGGTAACTTCTGAATGACACATCAAAGCCAATATCTTTTTGATAATATGGATATTACACGTCAAAACAAGGCTTTGGTACCTTGGCATCATGCTGCGTACGTAAATTAATTATGTCATTATAAATGCATTAACTGCCAGAAAATGATCTGTTTTCATCATTAGTGCCACATTTCTCACCTATCGGTCACATCCTAATGGCTTTAATACACCAGTCTGTTTGCAATTACTTACCCTTGAGATCAGTTTTCTGTCGTTCCAAATTGTAGATTGGATTCAGCGTGATAACTTCGATTGCCACCATACCATACGAGAAAATATCGGCTTGTGGAGATCGGAGTGTTTGACCCCTGAGGACTTCCGGGGCTTGATACAGCATTTCTGTAATAACATTATGAATCATGGGTCAGACAAATTTGACCCCTATGAGTTCCTGGACACTGGGCATCTGGTCTCCAAGGGAGAATTTCGGGCTTGAACCCAGGGTACTGTATACTATGACCCTATGCCAGATCCCAGGGTTCAAGTCCTGGCAAGATTCCTTTTGAACCATAAAGTCTACGGTCACCAAACTTACTTTCCAAATGCTTATTCTCGCTTTCAGTTGTCTGGATATGCCTGAAATGCATCGTGAACCAATCGCCCAACTTGACCACAAATCGCGAGTCCACTAGGCAATTGGCGGACGTTAAGTGACCATGAACACCAAAAACGCTTTTATGCAAATATGCCAGACCCTGTAAAAGGACACATGCAATCAGGCGGCATGTGATTCAAGGCATGCCATGCTGTGTGACATTGCATGCATTGCACTGAGAATGGATTTATTGTTTGATATTGCACAGCTAATTATCAAGCCAGGCACTCCATGCATTTAAAACTGCTCAAAATTGCGCAATGGCTATCGATCGCTTGTGGAACAAGTGGGATGGCAAGATTCATGAGCTTACCTGTGCAATATCATGCAACATGGACAGTTTGAATTGATCATCAAAACTGAATGTCGAGTTTTCGATCAAATCCTGGAAATCAGCATATTCAGGTTGCGCAATCGAAGCTCTGCAGTCACCTGCCAGACCTAATGAATGGATCAGCATACAGATCAATGCTTACCTCGATGCTCCCTCTCGAGCAATACTCCACGATCAAAGATTGATTCGGTGGGTCCAAACAGGCCCCAATGATGCGCACCAAATTATCATGTTGCATATTTTTCAACTGAAATCGAGATATCTGTAGCTTCTATTGCAGCCAATTGATGCAAATGCTTACTGCATTCATTTCTACCAGAAATGCTTTATCCTTTGTTTTCCCAACTACATCACGCCTTTTTATGGCCACCATTGTATCTTGATACTTAGCCGCTTCTACAGTAGGCATGAAAATGGATCGGCTGCAGCTTTTCGCGCTTTTCGAGAGTGATCCTCTGCTTTTCAGCTGTAAATCCGCCCATTTATTGCCCAATTTTTAATCGGAATCTATGATCTTACTGAATGCAAACTTCGGCTAAGCTTTTCACTATTATCCATTTTATCCAATTCGACCCAGTGGATTAGCCAATATAGGTTGTTCAGGATTTGATTTTGTTGCCAACGTCTAGATATGCAATGGATTGCGCAATTGTTGCATTGCGCAATGGAATTTACCTGTACAGGAAAAATGCCAATAATAACCCGATCAATAATACTCCGAGCACTGATCCAACTGCATAGATTAGAGTTTCTGAAAAATTAGAAATATGTCAGTTATCATTCAAACTGGAATGAAGATTCATGAATATTAAGAATTTTCGTAAGCTGTACCAAGGTTTGGAAAAGTGCCGAAACTGGCAAATCACTTACTGTCTGCCGGTGGCTTACAAATATCTCGTTCATTCTGATATCCGCATATTGGTTCATCCAATGGCGGCGTGTTTTCCTTATTATTCCAATCGATGGTATATATGCCAGCTTGAAGTGGAATAATGCCTCCGCTATCCACATCATATATAGCAACAGCCTGAAAATAATTTCCCCATTACTAAGTGCCTTTTGAATTTGACATAAGATGGTTCGGACTAATAATTTTGGCGGCAATTTAAAATCGATTTGCTGTTGATCAGTCAAGGCAGGTTGATGTCAGCTATAGATAGGATCCCATGGAGTAAGCACTGCTTAGCTTACTTCAAATTCACCAGTTTGCTGATTCATGTCATTGAATAGGAATTCATTCAAGCGATCGCATCTGCCGTTGATGTAAAGTGGGCCAGTAACCACTGAAAATTCAGATTATCATGTAAGTGCTTGGCCAAGGACAGATTCATAACAAAGTGCATGCATACAGATTAGTCACAGTATGACCCAACAGAAAAAGGTAAACCGCCATTACTTGATTAATGGAAACTCATATTTGATTCACGACTAACAAATGTTTGAGTTGGTTATATGCATAAAAGTTCATTTTTGGTTAGCCGTGAAAATATGCCAAGTAAAAATGGGTCAATAATGGCTGGTGCAATTTCACTTACGATCACTATTATTCCACCACTTATTGCGGAAATAACTCAACACATTCCGACCATTAAACGGATCCACGTTATCCTGTATGGCCTGTTTTAGGACTTCCGATAGAATGATCACTGAATCATGGAATGCGCCAATGAGATAATTGACCTGAACTCAAATTTTTTATCCAAGGAGCTGGCCCCCTCAAAGCACCGCTTACAATTTCATCTTGCTGCCAAATACCAGGCCCGTATTGTAGCAACGATCGATTCATGACGTCTTTCGAGAACGCCTGGAACGCTTGGCTAGCGGTGCGCAATTTCGGGAACGAAATCCGGATCAATGATCGATAGGCTTCCATTGCGATGCTATTGTTGCCATCATTGCGCAACCATGTTCGGTCGCCGAATTGGTAACTGGCGAATAGTTCCATGTCGATGTAAACGTGCTCGCCTTTGGTCAGACCCAATGCGGAGGCGGTTAGCATAAATTGGCGCAGCAATTCGCCATTCGTGGCCACGATGAATACTGAAAAGGTGGGTTTTGCCAGATTTTTTTGGATACATAATGTTCAGTAGCAGATTCGAGATTCTTTGGGGATGACAGAAAGTGATTTACTTTCAATGCCAGACTAGTAATTTCGGTTCAGGACAATTATATGCAGTAAACCCTGTTTTTTTAATACTTTTGTCCAACCCGCAGGTGTGTGTTCCTTCAATTTGCGGAGCAAAATCCGCGCACGCACACACTTAAGAATAGACATTCTTCAGTCCGTGCCCGCAAATTGGAGTAAGAATCCTCTGCGGGTTGGACAAAGGTATTAAAAAACAGGGTTTAGGTAGTTTGCTGAATAACCAATTGCGCAATAGTCAGAATAGTCAAACCTCCTTGCTATTACATACCTCGACTTTCCTTATTCGCATCTTCCAACCATTGTCGAAAATCGACATTCCCATTGCTGCTGTTGAATTTATCCGAATGCGCGTAAGTCATATTCAATTTGGTCGTATCCACGTATCCTTTCTTGATGGCCTTCTCGAACGCTTCGCCCATGGTCTTATAATACGGTACGCCCTCGTCGTAGATCAAAGATACGCTTCTCAATTTATGAGCCGACAAGAAGGCGTCCATAGCGATCAGAATGTATCCGAATCCGTATCCGAATCGGATCAACGTAGGGAAGTGATTCTTTTCCATGAAAATAGCATCCTCACCGCCCCCGGTGACCGTGGTCACGTTCAGATATCCGGTTAATCTGCCCGCGTGATCCAACGCTTCGGAGCAGGATGGCCCGATCAACGCGACCAGATCGCCTTCTTTGAACATTACGGCCGCTTTGCCGGAAACGCCATCGGCCGTACACTGGGTACCGTATGTCATTTCTTTCAAATTCAACCTGTACCCGACTTCGGATAGGATTCGAGCGTTGGCTTTCTCAGTGGCGATCTGGATAGCCGGATATACCTTCTCCAAATCGTAAAGCGAATGGGCTTTGGATAGCAAGAAAACGCCGGCCGTCAGGTTTTTCAATTCTTTCCCATCATGTTGATAACAGTTGTAACAATTTTTATCAATGGTTGGAAGTTGAATTTGATCAGCTTTGATAGTAGTGATCAGTCCAATCAGAAGAAGTTGGAAAATTATCGCAGCCATATTGGCACCAAAATAATCTCCGATACTGACCATGGATCACTTCCTGTACCTCGCTAGAACATTCCAAAATGTGATTGATCATGAACCAACATCAACGAACTCAATGAATGCTAAATTTGATAACCGCTCATGGACATTCGAATGTATCGATCAGCTTTTACAATTAAGTCGAATTATTAATCAAATACATGAGTATAGCTAGGAATTAATTATTAACTTTCTCAAAGATATATTAGCACCTGGAAAAACCTAGGCTACCTTAAGTCGCCTATGATATGTGGAGGAAAAAATGTATGATTATTCAATGAGGCGTATTCGAAAGATTTATGAGGCGTCAAAAGGATGTGTTGTTTTCCTTGTGCAGGTGACACTTGACAATTTCCAAACGCTTGACACCATTGGACACATTGGAATTTGCTGTAAGGACACCCACCCTTTTTGAAAATCATTGAGGGAATTTAGTTTTGAATTCACTCATGCAAATGCAGGTTCAGATTCAAGCAGTCATGGAAAAGATTAGC
Source organism: Discolaimus major (assembly GCA_034695185.1). Taxonomy (NCBI): domain Eukaryota; kingdom Metazoa; phylum Nematoda; class Enoplea; order Dorylaimida; family Qudsianematidae; genus Discolaimus; species Discolaimus major. The sequence goes on from JAQIWJ010001142.1 coordinate 12,569, forward strand.
ACATTTGGCCTCACTCATGAAACCCAATGGATTTTCTGCTCTAACAAATGTATACACCTGATGACAATACATTTTCATCTTTAGCCAAGCTAACGAGAAACTAGCTAAGAAGTCAATGACATTCGATTGAGCGGTAAAAAGCTACCTTCGATCTCAATAGGGGGTTGGACCCCATTGTTGCGTGTAATTTCCTATTATGTCCTTGTACAATAAAACTGTACAAGAGGAAGTAATGTCGAGATAATAAAAGCATGCTCGACTAAAGGAACAATTTAGATTTAGGTGCTTTATATTAGTCAATTTTAATCATGATAGCGTGTTCATAAATAATTCTAACAGGTTGTCTGTGAATAAGTTTCACACATGTGTCTTGTAAATATTTTCAAAGAATTTGAATTGAGTTATATGCTGTTACAGAATTGATTTTGTTAAGTTTCGCACGTGGCCAGACATTAGAGCCTGGGACATTAGAGCCCAGACATTAGAGCCCGGACACTAGAGCCTGAGACATTAGAGC
>JAQIWJ010001143.1:0-13078 GCA_034695185.1 Discolaimus major
GACAACAGCAATGGTCGCGTATGCAAATGCCGCCAGGACAACAACACGGTCAGCAGCAAGCGTGGCAAATGCAACCGGGACAGCAACCGTGGCCAGGAATGCAGCAATGGGGACAACAACCGTCCGGTCAAGGATCGCAAATCAATCCGTCTCAATCGTATCAGTACAAAGCCACGTCTCCCACTCGTATAAAAGAGAAATCGCAACTCAAGATGAACGCTCAACCGTCGCCCAAATCCACCGATCTCGATTCGGAAGAACAACCAACGTCCGAAATCTGAACATGATCCAAATGATTCTCAATGATGAAAACGATCAGTGCATTACGATTGACGTCTCGTTTCGAATACTCGTGGTCGATTTTCGATGTACCATGATGGGCATAGATCACGTACAAATTGATTCAGAATTTTTACGTGTCAATAATGGCACGAACTGCCAACATTCGTCAATTTGGTCACCGAAACTAAAGCACTCTTTCCATGAAATTTCAACGAAAATTAATCTAATCGAATCACGTCAACCTGGTCGGCCGAAAATCTGACGTCCATCGCTGAGACGTATCTTTTTTCGTTCCATGGTCGTACACGTGCACGTGCGATTGCCGAACCATTTGGCGATCAATTCGGCTTTTCCCCCATTCCAACACGGCGGCTGGTAAATGCGTCAACGAACATTCTCGCAAGCAGATACGATCCGACGTGGCCAAATATTTCAGGATGCTTTCCAATGCGTCGCGATTCAAACGGACGCTGTGAATTTCCACATTGACGATTTGGTTCGGAGAAACGGGATAATATCGATTGAGCAACGTTGGTGATGCTCTATCGATTGACGTCATCCAAATTGATCGATCAAGATCGGATCAGAAAATCGATATTTCTGATCAACTTTTGAAATATGCATCCTAGATCAAAACTAACGACACCACGATGATCAGCGTGTCAAGCTATCCTAGAAAACATGTCTTCAGTGCACTGATCACGTAAATTACCGATTTCGAAATTTTGAAAATTGACTCCTGTGTATAAGATCATTTGTCGATCATATTTTTGCACAGAATAGAGTTAGGTATGGTATGTGGGTATGGTTTCCTGGACAATCAAGTACGGAGAATCGATTGGCATTGTCAAAATCGACCTATCACATCTCTATAAGAAATCGATCATTTTGATCAAATCTCTAAATATCGATCACACAGCATAGTAGACGTGATTTTTGGAATCAGCACGATCAGTTATCGCAGAAAATGTATATTTCGTGCACGAATCATGTGTATTTCAAAATTCAAAATTTTGAAGTTGCGTATGCTTCAGCACATGGCTTTCGATCGGTGATTTCAGAATATGGACAAAGATACAGATATTATGTGAGGATGTTTTCCTGGACAATCGACCATGCTGCATCGATTGAGCACAGCCTGATCACTCAGAAATCTATAGATATTATTTTGATCAGCTTTCTAAATACACGTGTTACATAAAATTTGATAGATTAGCACGGCTAATTATCCGATAAATACGTGTGGAGATGTTCATTGACTATAAATTTCGAGAAAGCAAAATGTGACAGCGGTTACAGTATGCCTTCAAGAAGACGTTTCATAGTCCAAAAAGCGCCAAAATTGGCCTGTTTTTATGCGTATGATAATCCACCATCTTTTATTTACATTTCGCACTTCGAAAGAACAGTCTTGCAAATGCCAGAATGGAATTTTGGCCACCTGTTCAGCCGGCACCAGTAAAAACTGGGAACATGGGGTATTGATAAGGCAAGAAAAATCTTGGCACCGGATTCTATGCACATCTTTGTTCATCGTTGAAAAAGTCGTTGCACCTTTCCATTTCCTTGCCTCGCAATATCCTTGTGATCAAGTACGCGATTATTGACTCATTTCCTGATCAATCGATATCATGGCTGATTTCCGTTTATACAAATGGCGAAAATCGTTGCTTGGTTTGGCTATCGTCGAATTGGTGCTGGGATGTTTGATCTTATTAGCATCGATTATTCTCGCTGGCATCAATCCTGCCCTTCACGTACGCATCGACTTTGCGCGCGTGCAAAATTCCAATCACGGTTTGGGTGTGATTCCTGGTGTGATCGGTACGGTTGGAGGTACATTGGGCATTGCTTCATTTCGTTCATTGGGAGACAGTCAAAAATGCATATCAACCGGCCATTTCGCCATGTGCATTATTTCTGCTGTGGTTAATTTTACGCATATTTATCCAATGGCTGTACTAGCAGCCGCATATTCTGCTTTATCTGAATATCGATATCGATATGATGATGGTTTGGCATCGGTCATGTCAGCAATATCATTCATTGTAGCTTTGATGCTATTTGCTCATTGTAAGTTCTCAGAAAAGCGGTTACAGTAATCCCAATGCATCCTGATTTTATCTTTTCAGCCATTTGCTGCTTCATCTCGGGTATATTCATGGCCAATAATTGGTGGTGTGGAAAAGCCAAGGAAGACGTCAGCGTTACTCACATGCCCAATCAATCCGTAAGCCAACCGGTAAGTTTGAATTTAGCAATGCTCCTTTTGGCCACCCATGACAGAGTCGGATTTCTGCATTCTTCATGCAAAATCAGGCAGGCAATGCTGACCAAAGCATGCTGTACAGTATGCCAGCATAGGCCATCACTGAAAATTACATTTTTTCAGGCCATCAATAATCATTTATTCCGCGATTGTCCTGGTGGATCGTCGACCAGAGATGCTAGTCGACGATCCAGCTTCGGTTCAGAGGAGGAAGTATCAGAATTGAACAATCGTGTGGAGGAGATAATATCATCGGAGGATGTTGAGGAGTTCAGGTCAGCATTTTCACCATTCTGATATGTATCAGAATGCGTGATAGCCCTGGCTAGGCATGCATTCATAGAATCACTCAAATTAGCTAGCCCTCATTACGAATCTTATGGTGCATCAAACTTCCAAGTTTGGAGAAGCGAAATGCGTTCTCAAACTGCATCTAATTTCTGCCAGCCAAACGCAGCTTGTCAATCATTGACCAATGCAAACGAAAGCCTTTTTTCAGGAGTGAAATAGCATCATTGACGGCTAGTGAACGCGAAGAAGAGGTTCAACTGTTGAAAGAGGAACTAAAACGATTGCGCGAATTGAACGATTATTTACGTGCGGGATTACTTCAAGCATGTGTGGAACAAGGTCAAAAATTGCTCTCGTCCAATTCGCCTTCGTTGGCCCAGGAAATGGACAGCATGTCCAAAGATCAAGTAAGGCCGCGTTCGCACTATAGCGTCCTGTCTCATTTTACTCGTTCGCACTGAGGGAAAACGCCATCTTCGAGCTGTCCTGTCCTGTCCTGGTGTAGTGCGAACAGGCATCCTGTCCTGTCGGAGACACCGTTTGGCCGACGGCATCATGATGCCGTTTCCGAGATGCCGTTTTGCACCAGGACGCCAGAAAAGCGCAGTGCGAACAGGAACACGGCCGTTCCATCCTGTTTTGGCCCTGGGAAAGCGCTTGAATCCAGCGCGAAAATGCTCCACACCGCAAAATATAATGAAAGGCGGCAAAGACGCCACGACCTAATCAGTGCGCATTTAATTATTTGCTTGCTATTCATGAAATCTTAACAATTTGCTTGCCATATTGAGTTTGAACGTAACGCCATGATTGCCCATTAAGTAGCGTAATCCCAGCCTAAATTTGAGTGTGTCCATCGCATTATTTCACTGAATAAAATCCAGGATATTATTGATTCTGTAATAATTATTCATTCCAAATACGATAGGCAAAACTAATGTGATTTTCGGCATCAGCGTAGTCAATTACACTAGAAAATGTGATTTTATGCGAAATTTGATGCAATTTTATGCCTTCCGCAAATGAAAATTCTTTAGCGGTTACAGTATGCCTTGAAGATCATTTTTCTCGGAATTTCATGCTAATTTCTCAAAGCTAAAATTGCTTCAAATGCTGTTGTTTTTCTTCTGGGGAGCAAAATTTTTCGACCCCCCCCCCTTCCAAAATACCGGTCAGTTTTCACTCGATCACGCCTTTTGCGAAAAGGCAATAGGTTTGTAAAGTAGTTTACTTTTTCACCCAACCAAAGCCCCCCCCCCCCAAGCGGCACTCGAAAATAATTCTCGAATTCCGTGCCGGAGACGGCGGATTTTCGGATGGTAAAATATTCAACAGCTGCCGTCCAAAATTCATCCGACTGGCCAGGGGCGTGACGACTTTCGAATTTTAACGCAGACCAAATACCCCATTAAACTGGGGGGGGGGGGTCTTATTTTGTCCCCGAATGCTTTCCAATGAGGCCAATTGCGTCATAGCTTTTCTGGAATCCACTAGAAAACTGGCCATTTGACCATTGGTCAGTGACCAATTTGACCCCCTCGTTCACCTCTACCGAATAGGATACGTAATTTGAATAGGGCCCAAAAAAACGCGTGAATGATTTTTGCTGCGGAATGAATTCTTGAGATATTCAAAGCGTCATTTTTCCCCTCTATGAATGAATGAAAAGTGACTTTTGATTTGAACTAGAATATAACTAGTCCGTCTTTTTCAAAATATGCTACTCCATTTGGTCTGTAATGCCCCCCCCCGCCAAATCCAATGCGTGTCATATTTTGTAGAACGGAAATGAGGGCTTTTTTACACGGCGGATGACTATTTGAATGGCTACCTAAAACTAGCCCCCGAAATCACGTTTTTCAAATCATCCGCGTCTGCGATTTTTATTCTTTCAAAAAGGGCATCGTCCAGACGTCGTGATTTCCACCAGTTGGATCAGTGGATATCTTATCCTGATCGATCATAAATCATGCGCAGGGATTTCTCACAATGGGACAGGGTTACTGTAATTTTTGCCATACTCATCTCGTCGACGCGTTCTGTGTCGAACGAGAATGCGAATTCTGGGTAAGCATATTTTCTCGGAAAGATTCGAGAATCAAAAAAATCGGCAAATTTTTAGACCGTATAAAGTTCTGAGAATTATACCAACAAATGATGAGCAATTGGAATTCGTGGGTGCTTTGTACGCAAATGCATCGCAATTCGATGTAAGAAACAAATTTTCGGTCCCGTTTATGGCTTTCGTATGCAAATTTGCATGCTGATTTTTTGGAACACCGTATTTATGAAAATTGCGTCGAAAATCGCAGGGCAATTTTGATCGCAGCAAAATTTCAGCTTGATTTTTGGCACGGTCCAACACGAGTATACGGACCGGTGGACATTATGGTCAGTCCGTCGCAATACGCGAATTTTCAACGATATTTGAACGATCATAATCTATACAGTATGATCACGATACCGGACGTTCAAAAGTATACTCAATTTCGGCCGTGATTTTTTGGCCTAAATCTAATCGTGTACAGATTAATCGATTCGAAACAAAGGCGTACGAAATCCGCGAAATCGACGTCGGATAATTTCTCGCGTCGTCTCAAAGACGGCGGTCATTTCGGAACCGCGTTCAGCATTTCCAGATATCATTCGTACGCCGAAGTATGTAGCATTGCTTTCTTTTCATCCGCTCCAAGACTCTGAACGGATGACTCCTCGAGGGAGTCGAGACAAAATTCCCATTCTTCCGCATAGATGGAAGAGGAGTTTTTGCGAATCTTCTCATGTAAAATGTCGAGTAAAACGAGTTTCCTACAGATTCAAGAATATATGGTCGATTTGCAAAGACGATTTCCGAGTAGAATTCAAATATATACGATTGGTCAAACGCACGAAGGACGTGCTATACAATTATTAAAAGCAAGGCCTCGATTGTTTTTACATTGTCTTTTTTAAAATGGCTTAAAATACGGATTTAGGTCGGCTCAACGTCGTTCGACGAAGCCACCAGTCCGAAACGCGCATTGTGGATTGATGGAGGTGCTAAAATTTAGCATTGATTGATCTGATGACACTGGGAATCAGCAGATGTCAAATTTTCTAGGAATTCATGCAAGGGAATGGATAGCACCGGCCACTGCGTTGTATTTCATTCATCAGGTACGGAATTCTGAGAAAAGATTCAGGCCATTGACTTTGGGCCGGGGGGGGGGGGGAATTGCATCACGGGGTTATTTTCTTGACTTCAAATGTGACCATTGGTCATTTCGACGACGCCAATGCGCATTCTTCAAATTGGTGCTGAATAATCAGGCCTCCAAAAATTCCATGATCTAATGTGATCAAATACCGTTATCTATGTGCATTCTTCAAAAAATTGATGCTGATCTGATGTGATCAAAGTCCTGTTCTCAATGATCGATCAGAATCGTGATATCGATTAATCTTTTCCATCTAGCTAGCTGGTAACCAATTACGATACGGATAACGTGATCCGTCAATACGTGGATAATATCGATTGGTACATATTACCAGTGGCTAATCCGGATGGATACGAATATTCACGCAGTAGTACATATCCAAGGGTATTGATTTATAATCTATTTTTGCATAAATGCTGCAATCGAGCAATTTGAGCATGTAAAAATTACGCAATCCGTAAAAATCACTTCAGATTCGATTATGGCGTAAAAATCGATCACCATTATCATGTAAATTCGGCACGACCAGTTGTTGTCAAGGCGTCGATTTGGTAAGCAAGATCAAAATTGATCAGCTTGCATGTCATTGATCAGAGTGATCAGTGATTTGGAAGTGATCAGATCAGACTGATCAGTGAATTGGAAGTGATCAGATCAGACTGATCAGTGATTTGGGCGTGTCAGATCAGAGTGATCAGTGATATTATGCGTTGCAGAATCGGAATTTCGATTTCCATTGGGGTCTGATCGGATCCAGCCATGATCCGTGCGATGAAGTGTACGCTGGTTCGGAAGCGTTCAGGTAAAATCAATACATTTGGATTAGGATATCGGATTATATATCTGATCGCATTTGCAGTGAACCAGAGACGAAAGGAATTCGAGATTTCATTGCTCAACGACCGAATCGATTCGACGGATTCGTCACTTTGCATTCGTATTCACAAATTTGGATGTACCCGTTCGGGCATCGATTGAAAAGTTATCCAACTGATGTGAATGATTTGGTACGATCGATTGGCAAAATGCCAATATAGCAGAAGCCTTGGCTTCTGCATGCAAGATAATTGCAAGATTGTGAAATCAGCTTCATGATGTTACAGTAACCCTGAAGCAAGCGTCGGCCCAAGGCATACTGTAGCCCCGGTCTCATTTTTAAGAAACGAGTGGCAATATTGGCCAAAAGAGCATTGCAATCAAATTACGGTACCAAATATGTCGTTGGCACTGGTGCAGATACATTATGTGAGTCGGATATCCATAATCCGCACACTGGATTTGCCTGATCCAACATTGGATTTGCCTGATCCGCACACTGGGCTTGCCTAATCCAAACATCTTCTACCCTTCCAGACCCAGCCTCAGGCGGCAGTGATGATTGGGCCAAAGAGAAATCCAATATAAAATACGTATATCTACTCGAATTACGTCCAGAAGAGCATATTTGGGATGGATTCGTATTGGACGAATCTCAAATCGTACCCACTGGAAAAGAGACTTGGGACGGTATAAAAGTAGTGGCCGATGCGATTTTGACATGGAACGATATAAAACCATTGAACAAAGCGCCTGGTAAGCACAGTTCAAAATATCGATCGATTTGATCAGTGATTTTTCCTTCAGTACCTTCACCGAGGTCAGCCACTTCGCAACCGTGCGTGGATAACGATACGCAGTAAGAATTTATGATCGAATCCAGCCCAATGATGGCGTACTGTATTTTTCAGATGCCGTTTTTGGGCATCATTCGGTGGTTGTCGAATGTGGCCGGAATTATTGAAAAGATGCCAAAAATCGTGCCGAATTTGCGACCCAGACAGTATGTAATCCGGTGCACACCCTATTCACGCTTTCTTCTCACAGCACTAGAGTAAGTGCTGCACTTTCTTTGCTTCTTTCCTCCACCCCCCCCCCCGGGGCTTTTGGCTTCTTGGCCATTCCTCCAACGTTCGCTTGGATTCAGCTGATATTGCGCAATTTGCACCATCCTGTAGCATACGCTAATCGAGCCTGTTTCTTTTCAGAACCAAATCCATATCTGGGAACGAATTGCGTCGATCAAATCGATAATTGCAAATCATGGCACGCGGCCAATTCATGTAATTTGGTGGCGGATTTATGTAAATACACATGCGGTTTATGCTAATCACCGTTGATCATAAAAAGATATACATATGAATATACAGATCGATAATTCAAATTATTACATGCCAATGATCTTATCTTGTATTTGAATGATCACGAAATCCAATATGATTTGCATATGCAAATATGACCGTACAATCCAGGTCGAAATCAATGGTATCAGTATACCTAATCATTGCTTCGATATCATTGGTACATGCTTCGTAATGAATTCTTTGACATCTTGAAGTTCCTGAAACCAATGGAATCCATGTGATAATAATCAATGAACTAAAATCGATATTCATACCTGATCACAAGTGGTGTGAACCATTCGTGGATATACCTTGAACGTGTAATTCTTGTTGAACGCTTTGATCGTATTGGATACTCGTTGAGCAATATCCAACGGCGTCATCATATCAGCCTCCCCGTGGCAATGTAAAATTGGAATATTGATGTTCTTTCTGCGTTCCTGAAATATTGATTGATTAAGTCGAGGTCTGGATGGATCCAGAAAGTGGGGTCATATGAAATCCATAATCCCTGGCATTAAGCCTGGGTAAATCAAGCATTTACTCACCGAGGTAATCCTTTTTGCCAATGGTAGCCGTGAACTTAATCCGATCAACGCTGCCAACGGTTGATCGAAAGTTAATCCGCTATGTAAAGCTAATCCGCCGCCTTGCGAGAAGCCGCCCAATACGATACGATTACTCGGAATACCATTATTGATCTCTTCTTCCATTAGTGCGTGTACTGAAAGAAAGGATCTTCATGAAAATTGCATAGAGAATGAAAAATTTGAATGAAAACTTACTCCTTTTGACAGCATTCCGGATTCCACGTTCATCGTCGTCGTATTGTTGAAAATTGAGGTTTTTCACATTGAACCAAGCCGGAATTTCCATATCGTTTTGCCATGTGACCGGAATTGTGGGCCTGAAAAACCAGGATGTACTGAGGCATCAAAATTGCGCAATATATAGATTTGCTAGCACATGTTCTCAAGCGATCCAGGGTCCATAAGGACCCTGCTCAATGAGACTGGATTCTGGAACCTGGCCAAATCCAGATTATGATCCACTTACGCGGTTGGGAATAAATATTTGATATAGGGTATTCTGATCGATTCGAACGGTGTAATCCAACTGCCTCCATTGTCGCCTAATCCGTGAAGGAAAATCACCTGAAATAAATCAGCATCTGGATCAATACGGTACTGATAGGAATGGTTGCATATTATAAGCATGATGAATGAACCAGGACTTACCGTAGCCGAATGATTCTCTTGCGCATCGATAGTGTGAATTTTCAAATCACTATTCATTCTCGTAAAAAATGGTCTCGAAATTGATCTCGTAATCAGTGCGCCTTTGAACAAGTGATAAGCAACGAATTGGAGTCGCATTCAGTCTGAAATAAATGGCAGTTCTATGATAAGCGATAGGAATGCGTACAATTATAGACTGTACTCCTAGTGAACAATCTCTACCTGTACAAAAATCTCACGTGAGTGGGGGAAAAGTTTGCCTATGGCAATTTTTCATACCATACATTTGGGGGTAGAGGAAAATGTACGCGTTCATAGGTATACATTGAATAGGCGAATAAATGTACGGATGAAGAGTGGGAGTCAGAAAATTTAGGTACATAAAAAGGCCACTGGCCTATGGCCAAGATTGAGATCACATCCAGAAGAATGTGACCATAAAGAAAACTGATATAGCAGCCAAGACCAGGCGAAAATAATGCAGTATATATCATTGCTAATTAGCTAATTAAGCTGGCTATTGACTGATTCATTCAAGCAGTGAATATGACTTTCTCACGCATCAAGAAGATGAATACTGGACCGAATATTGAGAATATTTTCACACTTTTGACATTGAATAGGAAGGGGTAGCGCGAACGCAGACCCCAAACACAAAAATTACGCAGTAGAATCACCCCGTTTTGGGGTGATCTCACGGGTCAACTCTCCCTGTGGTGCAATGGGGGAGTCTCACCGTGGGGACCCGGCATGCATGATCGCCGTAGTCCCACCGCCAAGTAAGTTTATTACTGGCGGTGGGGCTGGAAGGTTATGCTGGGCTGAAATATACGAGCGCGGTGCAATGAACAGCCACTCCAATAACGAGACGTCGATTGAGAGAATACACACGGCCATGGCGAGCGTGTACGTTTCTCCAGTGTACGCAAATCGATTTTTTTACCAAGATAAAATAGGCAATGGTAATTGCGATCAAATTGGGATGATATGGTGATAACAAATTGTGCTGCACCGTATGCAATTGCAAAATTGCGCAATTTCAGCATGCATTGCATTGCTGATAATGTGCCCTTCTTCATAGTGAGCGAGATTGCGCAATTTCAGCTAGCCATCCAATAGATTTTAAAATCTGGGCAAAAGCAATTTTCCATAATTTAGCTGAACTCAAATTTCATAAATTCAGTTTCATGCAAAATACATGGGCTCAATAACCCAAATTCCCCAAGAAAGTAATATTCACTTTCTTATTCAAATTCCAATATCGAATGCGAAGAACATAAGAATGCTGCTCCTGCAGCTACACATCCAAATTAGTAGATTCGAATACAAATGAACAATACCAAACAGAATTCATATCCATCACACTTATTCGATTGCCTCCATCACAAATCGGCGCATAAAATTTACATGGAATCAGAGAAAGACGCGATTAATTTACAGACGAACGAGATACAGTCCAAATCCAAACGCTGATGACTACCGGCAGCCGAATGAAACGATTCCGGACGCTCGTGGTCTCGTTATACGGATAAAGTCTCTTCCTCTTGAATGTTGGTACCATTCACAGGTTCGATCCGAGTGAAATAAGGCGTACAATCGACCAATGCACCCAGGAAAAAATTCGAGTCGTCGATGGTCGTTGAATGACTGCTGCTTTCTCCATTGACGGCGTGCCTTTCGATCAATATCTTCTTGTCGTCCGCAATGGTGACTCGATTATCGTCAGACGGATCGATCAAGAAGACTTTCTTCTCTCGAATATTGATCCGCATTTTCGGTGCACGAGGTTGCTCCGGAGATGGTCGTTCGTTTGGAAGAGATTCTGCTTCTTGTAACCTGGTTGCCGGCCGTTTGGCTCCGGTTTGCATGGACGGGATCCTTGGACTGCGTCGTCGCCTTCCCACGCGATGTTTCCTGAATCCGTTGAGTTCCATTTCGACTAACCTGAAATGAGAGATCATTTATGCAAAGTTCGAAGAATTAAAACTCGTATATCTTACCGTTCTAAGGGGATGTCATCTTCGTCCGAACTGGCCGACCCGTTGTCCATAATGGTGCTACCACTTGAGGAATCGTTGACCACACCAGTGAGAACGGCGTCGCAATTTCCATTGACCAAAGCGTTGCGGTTGGTAATGTCGATATTCTCCACTTTCGGCAATTCCCCATTATTCAGCTTCTTGGATTGAGATTCTTGAACCAAATCGTCGTCTTCAGATATTTCCGAATCATAATCAGTGTCCACCAATTGCTGCGGTTGAGGCGATACGGACATTGACTCGATCACAATCGCTTCCATGATCTCGGGAGTGGGTGAAGTCTCGCCTAAAATTAGGTTTTATTCAGAACTCAGAAATCCGCATCAAAAGATGCACTTCTTACCAGCGTAAAGCCGTTCGTTAAAATCCACTAAAGCAGCGGAGAGATATTCATTCTTCAATGCACTGAACGTTGGCCTGAAATGAACGGTCTTTATTAGGGGGGTTCAATAATCTTAAATGGCAATACTTACTCGAGAATTCCATGAGGCCTCTTCAGACGATCACAAGCCGGTAACATCCGCAATAGATACTGCTGGTAGGTGAATGGCAGTTTCTTAAATTTCTCCGAAGATACCAGATCTTTCACGGTCGTTGGAACGCCGGTACCACCGCCACTGTCGATAAGAGTCACTAGATTCACATTGCCGATCGGACCACGTACAACGACGTCCAATGTCAAACCCGCCGTTCCAGAACACGAAGCACCATCCGCCGTTGATCCATTCGAAATCAATTCCATATTGTCATTATCCGAACTAGACGACGACGGTTGATCCGAATGCACAGCCGACGAAGTATAATTATCCACCACCGATGGATCGTTTAATAAAATCACCGCCGTTTCGCCGCGATTTGCCATAATGTTCCTTTGAATACGGCCGCTTCGTCGACGATAACTCCGCGTTCGTGGAGATACAGTATTCAAAGGTCGTGTACCTCGGCCGCGTCGAAAATTACTACAAATTACGGCTCCATACGGAATTCCATGAATCGGCGTAGACGAAATACCGCGGCGATTGTTGCTAGCTGATAATCCACGTTCAGTTCTCGGGGGTCGTCCAACTCGTCGCGGCTGAAATTAAAATTATACCCTTTAGAACCAATATTTACAGGTAGCATTATGTGATAAATTGAAATATTGACATAAAATTTTGAATGCGCTTCAAACAGCACATCTTTCGCATAAAAAATTCTCAAATTAGATTCAGGAATCAATCCTGATTAATTTTTAACCTTTTTCATAACAAAATTCTGAACCAAAACGCTGTAAACTTGCTTTACATGCTCCTCAAAAATTTTCAAATTTTCACTTACTGAAGTCTGAAGAATGCGGCGAATCGGTGGTCGGCCACGCGGCATTTAATCTCCAATCACGAATAATAGTAAAATCGGAATACGTTTATTTTCCTCCGGAACCGTCGATTTCGGGTATAATTTTAATAAAAACAAGAAAATTCACAAAATTCTGGAAAAATTTTTATTTTTCCGTTTGGATGCGCACAGATGGAAATCGGGTTAAATTGTCATAAGTGGCTGCGATCTCAGCAAAAATGTGAGTTCTGGACGTTTGCCAAAAAAAATAAATAATCGTCAATTTTCT
>JAQIWJ010001144.1:0-13076 GCA_034695185.1 Discolaimus major
CAGACAGACAGCCTTTCGCCCCTCCCATCTCTCCCCTTTTGAGAATATAAAAAAACCCGATAGCCATAATGAAAGCGGAACAAGCGGCCATGCAAGCTATCCATAAAAAGCGAAAGCGGAATAGAGAAATCGAAGCGAGTCCGACCGCTTCATCCTTGAATTGAGTTGCCAGAAAAAACTACTGGTCATCCTACAAGAACGCTTGGGGATGTCTCAACGATGTTGCATCCAATGTTGCATTCATGTTGCAACTGGACAAAAATGGAACAGCACTTGCTGAGGGGTTCCAGCTGATCCGGTTGTTCACGAAACGACTCATAACGTCAATGAACGTCTCATTAGCCATAAGGAAGAGAAAAGATGATGATAAAGCCACCCAAGAAGCTGAAACATGCTGCATCCATTAGCATGATCCATCCGCACCATGAAGGATGCATTCTAATCATTCCACACTATGACCAAAGCGAATCCAAATCCATCCACGTTCACTATATGGACCCAGTTCCAAAAACCGAAAGCAAAAGCAAGTGAATCATTCGGATTCAACCTGCCAAACAACGCCGTTTCAAAATACGGGGTCAAAAACTGTTGGGTTTAAAAATTCCTAAACTTTTAAAACGAGAAGGACCTAGCCCGCGGGAAAAGAAGAAAACGCAGCAAAATACCACCGCCTCCTGTCTGATGTCGGAAAACGAAAAGAGACAGCAGAGGTACGACCGACGTACATGCGCAAAACTTTTCTTCGGAGTCAACTTTTCTTCCACAACACACAACTGCTACGCTGTTTGGCATCCTGCGACGACGCCATGCCGCAGTCTGAACGCTGTTTGGAAAAGGCAAGCAAAAGGACGATAAAAATAAAGATCTGCCATTCGTCTGTAGACAACTGCCTGCGCGTTCAAAACGAACACAAGCCTCAGTTGTTCTCGCTTTTCCTCTCCCCTCTCTCCTGTCGAATATAAAACACCAGGCACACATTTTCTTTCTTCCAGCAAAAAGAAAAATGCAAAAGTTCCTCCCCTTTTAAACGCCCGAGACAATCGGCGTCTGTCAAAATCAGGAAGGAAATACTTCGCTTTTCTGTTCCCTCCGAAAACGCACCCAATATCATCAGCCCCCTGTCCAGCTACCACCAATAAACTTGACAGGCCGGACAGGCAAAAAAACTCATCTGATGCATCGATGTACAGATGAAAGCCAACTACGCGAAACGTCAACTCCCAACCTACCAGAGTCCGAAGAAATCCGAAACCATTTCATTCAGCTCCGAAAAATATGAACGGCTGAATTCAACAAACTTCCTTCATTCCAATGCAGAACTAGCTCAGCTGAGTAGAAAGCCGAAAAAAGACACTCTTCCGATCTCATAAACATTGCCCCCTACACCAACACCTAGGAAAGAAACTAGTCTCATCAAAAAGAGGAAACTCCCAGCGAATAAAAACCTTACCTACCTATGGACAAAGCTATCAGCTCAAACGACCAGACAATGACGACGTATAGTCATGTCCAGATAAAGAAACGAGCCCAAAAAATCCTACACCTAATCATTATCTTAGTCCAGCTGATAAGAAAACTAAACTGCTCACACTGCCAAACGAATAAAATAAACCCTAACCCGGTCCAAAGTGGACCATCAAAAAAGCAAATTTGAGCGATTAAAATGCCTCATCAAATGGACGATAAAAAATCAGGGCGCAACCTAACCTAACGCCCGATTGAAAAGCATCTCTGCTTTAGCAGGAGGAGGGTTGATCACAAAAGCGATCTCGCAAAAATCTGATAGCTAGCAAGCAAATCCTAACACCCGGTTCTAAACCGGACAGTAGCTATGCAAATTCTATCCTCAACTCAGCAAGTTCTAGCAGAACTCAAAAAAGGCAAAGATCCAACATCAAATTAGCTAATCCTGCACCAACACTCACACATCAATCACTCCATGTAAATTCAAAAATCCACTCACCCTGAGTCAATGGAGCTTGCTGGGTCACCAATTCGATCGGTCCGGTCGATTAAATCCGTTGAAGATGTTGCATTCAGTGACGTCCACGTTGGATGGAGGAAGCTGCTGATCGCAATCCTGAAATGAGAGGATTTGGTTAATAATAAGGCTGACTGAAAACTTGTGATCACACTGTACACGGTGATCGGAAGTAACTACGCTTATAAAGTGTCCAAATCGCTTGAACCCACCCAAGGCAGCCAGACAAAAATGATTACCAATGTGCCTAATTAGTCCCATTTGAAATCTACATCCGGCCATAGTCGACGGAGATGATCACATCATATTTCGTCGGGACAAAAAGTCATGATTTTTATCCTGTACGGATGCCATGAATCGCGAAGCCCACGTGAAAATCAAGCACTGACTGAGCTCATTAGACCAACTCCCGATGCTAGGCAACCAAATAACTAGCTACGTTCAATTTCATAACCTCCATTTATATACTGTACAGGTACTCTCCCTCCACCTACGGATAATATTCTTTAGCAAAGAATAAGTATCATCTAATTTCATTCGCTCTAAACAACTGGGGATCGAATGCCATTTCAAATTCTCATATCGTGACTGATCTCAAAGATTGCTAATACATTTTTCCTAAACAACCATGACGATAATTAATGATCGATCCATTAAATCCTTAAACATCCAGAAAAGTATCACTTCTAGTTGCCACATGATCTTTTCACCTTTGATAAACGCATACATTACGTGCTTGCACATTTATCACCTATGGACACTGTCCAGGCCCTTCGAAAAATGCTAATCACATGGATTGGACCTTAGAGAAAGGAACTTGGCAATTATTACCATCTACCTGCATATTATATTAGTCTCAAGATCAGAATGAAAAACAGCGAACACACCCGAGTGCTGATGAGTGACTATTTTAGAGCGAGTGGAAGTATCCAAGCGAGTGAAAACAAAATATCAACCAACAGCTACCGGCTCTTTGATCCGAGCATAGCTAGTAATTTTAAAACGACACCGAACTTAGGCCAAGCCAGGGCCCAGTCGAGGAACTGAAAATTCGCACGTATGTTTACGCAGAAAACGTTTTGTCAAAGGCATAAAATTCACATATGCCTAATTTTGCAAAACTGCTGAAACAATTCCCTTTGCTGACCAAGAGAGAAAGAAACGGAGCGAGAAATCGTATGTCCACTCGGCTTGCCCCTCCCAGCATAAAACCTCGCAGTGGACATCACACTATTCAATAGGGTTTGAAAATTCCATATATTCCCACTAAATTTGGAGGAATTTTTTGAAAATCTCACCGGCATGGCATACGCCACGCAAAATTGGCCAGTTTTCCAAATTCCGATTCTGGGGCGTTCATTCCTGTATTCACACTTTTGACAGCAAAATAGTAGTATTCTACGTATAATACTACGTAAAATTGAAAAACGCTCCGCATGAAGAACAATCGAATGATTGATCACCTCCTATTCTCATAGATGGCAAAAGAAGTGAACCGTTCGAAAAACCAGTCGTTTCTCGTCACTTCTCTTTTTGCAAAACTTTAGCCAGCATCACCGCAAGATGAAACGACTGGCACAGACTGCTAAATCGGGTCCTCACGCAAAAACTAGTAGGTGATACTCCCAAATTATCATCAGCTCAAGAGGTCAACAAAACAAAAACGTTGCTGATAAACCCGCAGAAAAATAGCCTCCACCTTCCTACAGTACGCGGCTGGTAGAAACGCGGCTCGCAAATAACCATGTCCCCATCTCGAAGCCAGACACAATCCAAAATGAGAAAAATCATAAAGAAATTGCCAAGTCCAAATGCAGACCAGACCAGTGGTCTGAGTGATTCGACTGGTCAGCTTCCTCGTCGTTCGCTGACCCCTGCAATTTCTATTCCTCAACCTCGACAGAAAATTTCACTTAAAACCCCCGAACGATTTCTCCCTCTGGCAAATTGGTTATGCAGCGGTATTGCCCTAGTGGACATAACAACGTCTGGGGGCCGATGGTCAGTTCGCGTTTTCGCCAGCCGAATAAACGCAAAAGAGGAGGGGAGAATGTCCGGCCTCCGACGTCAAAACAAGGCCGTTCAATTTATTTTTGCGAGCCAACGTCCATCCAGGGGCTGCTGGACAAGACACGGGCTATGTATCTGTAACCGTTTTCCAGCCAAACAAGTCTGCCGGACATTCGGCCAGACAGACGGCTGGATATTTTGCAGCGTAGTGGACAAACAACCCGAACCTCACATATTTTGCTTCTGCCCTGACCATTGCACGAACAGACGACGAGGATGGAAAAGGTCACTCGTCCTTCACAAAAAATCAATACAAATACAACATAGGTGGACGTCTTCTTCCAAGGCCGTGATTACGTGGCCAGCTGGACCGTGTCCACTCGCGCCCCCTCCTCCCCCATCCCTCGGGGTAATAGTCAGTTGGGTGGAGCTCGGACGAGGATGTTTTCGTCAACATCCAACCAACCCCACCCCCAATGCCGAGACCAAACAACAACAAGCGAAGATCGGCCATGGCCAAAACGATACGAAAAAGAACCAAAGACCCCACCTTGGCTACAATTCATTGCGAATGCTTCTCGACAGAAGCACGATATGCTATTGCTTGCTGCAGATGCTCATTATTTCTCCTCCATCACACACGAAACGCGCTAGATAATCAAAATCGCCCCACCGGCTGGCCAGGTGCGAGAATCGGCCATCCGAGTGACCACCACCTTGGCGGTCATGCGAAAACCGCGTCCATCCTAAACAAGCCATGTCCTCGATTGACCGACCTGCTCGAACGACGAATGGTCATTTCGGGACAGGCGGAGAGAAAATTAAAAATCGCCTATGACTCATAATACGCCCCAAAGTCCAGTGAAAAGGAAAAGCGTACTACAGTAAACAGCCAACGTGAGGCTGTCTCCAAAAACGTTTACGGATGAATATGAAAAGCTAGAGCTAATCGGCGTTCCAAGCTTGGTGGAAGGCACTGGGTAACCGCCGACGCATCGAGCCGAAAATTGTGCTTCAGTTATTCGGCTCTCTGTCGAAACATTCTCGGTTCTTTCCCTCCCATCCCTATCCCCCAACAGAACAGCCTCACCAGTGGTCACTACGCCAGTAAACAACTGACCACTGGCCGAGACGGACGGCTGGTCGTGCCAGCCGGTCACCAAAATACATAAACATGTTTTTCAAAAAGGCTGTACCTAGCCCTGGCTGCCGTAGTCTAGTCGACCGAAATTACAACGTTACAGCATCCAGGCCAGCCGGACAACGATAGAAGAGTGACCAGTCCAGCCAACACAATCATCTAAAATCCAGCCATCCTAGCATAAAAGCGAAAAGCTCCGACCAACCGATTGATGCTGCCAGCCGCTCTGCACGCGCCTAAAAGCTAAGATGACCAACGGTCAACTCGACGACGTCGGATTCTTCTTTCTCCTGTCTCAACCAAATAACTTCGGGGGAGCGGCAGAAGAAGATGATAAAATGTTGGAAAACGCCGCAAAGTTTCAACGTAACGTCCACACCAACAAACAACGTTCCGGCCTTGAAACGTTGGCGACCGGCACGACCAAGAACGCAAACGCCTATCCCTATCAAATCTATCGGACGACGGAAACAACTGGCCAGGTACAGACTGGCCACTCGCTGGACATCCCAATGGGGGAGAGAAATAACACCACGTCATCGTGAAGAAACGGACGCCACCGAGTATTTAAAACTCGGAAGAAATGTCAACTTCCAAACCCATCACTAGTCCAAGCTCCTAAATCCTAATCCCTAATCACCTTGATCAGAAAAATCGCCTAATCCTACGCTAACTTAAATGGGTCAGCAGAAAAATCGACGCTGCCTGGAGAAAAATCACCTAAACTAGGCAATGCTCATTACCCTGCTTCCGATGAAATGAAGCCAAGTATCGCATTCAATAAAAATCAGCTAGCAAAAATCTGGACCACAAAATGATCCATTTGCATGGATTCTAAATCCAGCATAAATTTACGCAGCTAATCTCTAATTCTCACTCAAAGCATCTCAAGAATAAAGATCTCATAGTCCAACTAGCTAATCCGAGTCCAATAAATAAAATGAACTAACCTTTTTGACAAGCAATCCTCGAGATCGAATTAAATTAAAATCCAGCAATAATTCGCCTTTTTCGAGTTTCACGGGTAATAAATTCCACGTTGCACCATACAATGCGTCGATACCAATCACTGGTATTAATTATTATCGAATTTACAATAAACTTTTTCACTGTACAGAATTTTGGCGGTCCAATTCCCGAAATTCTAGTTTTTCTCAGGTTGGCGCATCGTAGCAGACGATTTACCGCTTATGACAGCCGTCGAAGCGAGGGAAATATGAAATATTGGGCAAATCGGAAGAGACGAAATTTCGCGATTTCAATATATTCATAAATAGAAAATAGACCCGACCAATTATATTTCACACTACGACATATCGATCATAAATATGCAACGATCGTAAAACATCCGGATGCATTTGATCCAAAGATTCATTGTTCAAATGCAAATATTCATGCAACGCATTCAAGGCGGCCATCGGTTCGGAATTGGTCAATCGTCTTATCACCGTTTCACCCAAGAATCCTAATCCGAATTCGGCCGCGTATTCCAACTTCCTGATCACGTGAACGGCGTCCGTTTCGATCAAATACGATTCGCAAGCTCTCAAGGCTTTATCCACGCAGAATTCTTGCGCCAATCTCAGGACCGTATCGAAATTCCGATTCGTGACGACCGGTTTCTTATGCGTGCAAATGGCGTCCAAAAATACGTCCATATCTTCAGCGTCCACGTTCATCAACACGGCACGACGTACGCCTTTTCGTTTCGATTCCAATAAATCTGAAAAAGATTCGTATTATTAGCCAAGCATCTTCTTCGGCTAAATATGGCTGCATCAGATATTGATGCAGATCAAGTTGATCAGGCATAACCTGATCGTATCAGTCCACCAGATCAACCTGATAGATCTCTGATCAGCCTGATTGATCCTTGATCAGCCACATGCTGATCACTAACCACTCCGCTTACCTTTGAAAAATTCCGATCCCTGATCAGCCAAATACTGTAGATCCACGAAGAATTGCTTCCGACGCCCGAGTAATAAAGCGAAATCGCGTCTCGGTGGATATTCTTCGGAATAATCGATCCGATGCGCAGTCAGAAGATCCCTGATTCGTAATTGACATTGAACCGTGCAGGAATACGATTCACGTGGGCGTGGATCATTGGAATCTTGAGTTGTGTCGACTGACAGCGATGATTGTGGATTGAGATCATCGGTGGGCGAGGTCTGAAAACGAAGGATTATACATACGGGACAGCATGCCAGTGACCATGGGTATTCGGCCACACTGATCTTGGGGCCCTTGGAAGCTCGGGGCCCTGGGCGGGGCCCACGTTACCCAGCATGTCAGTGACACTGGGCATTCGGCCACACTGATTTTGGGGCCCATTTGGGGTCCTGGGCGGGGCCCACGTTGCCCAGCCCTAAAGGCCGGCCATGCGTCCCAAAACCGCACTCACCTTCAAGCAATTCCCATTTACCGCTTCTTCCCAACCGACTCTGATCGTCCACCGTTCATTTTCCTCTCTCTCCGAATATCCTTTTTCCATCGGTTCGAATCGTACCGAAATACCAGCGCATGGTCGTCCGTTGGCGTCCAATAACGTCAATTGATAATCGACTAATAATTGATACGAATCCGCGCAGAATGATTCCGGTTCGGATGCCAGATAAATTTCCAATAAATCACCAACTGATGATATCGATCTTTCGGCTTTGATCCAAAATCGAAATCCATACATTGTTCTTTCATCGGCCGATACGGTTTCTTTTGACGATACCAAAATCGTGGATGTGAAATCCACCGATTGCATTGTTGACACCTGAAATCAGTGACGTCAGCACGATCAGAGATAATCATACATCAAAATAGGCATTGAAGCAGCGATAAATCGCATCAAGATCATAAAAAATTCTCATCATTTTAAATGTGAAATTTAATGGTCAATTCGCAAATATAACCAACAGTAAAATCGATGATCAATTTGAAATACATTCAATAATCGATCAGCTTGCAACGGATCATCGCCAGTGATTCAGGCCTTGTTGGCTGGTACATCCTTGACAATATCGCCGATCCATTTCAAATATGCTGCATTTCCTTGTTCGATCTGAAATGACGGATTTATAGTACAGATTCAGATTCCCTGGTGGATTTTTCCAGGATATATGACCCAAATTTTGAGAGTACCCTGGAGCTAAGGTATGGAAAGCGCCTCTTGCCCATTGGAAAGAGGGCTAAGACAACCCTAGCATGCAAATCATGATCAAATCAACACTCACCGGAGTCGTGATCACTTCAGGCACATCGTACGGATGATTCTTTTTAACGTAATCGATCAAATCGTCCACTCGTGTACGACGCGTTTTAATGATGAGCAATAATTCATTGGATTCTTCGATTTTATTCTCCCATTCGTATCTGAAAGAAGGGATCGATGAAAATGACGCCACAAAAAGCGAATCATACTTACACGGATTTGATCTGGGGCAGAATATTCACGCAAGCCGCCAATTTATTCTCGACCAAGCCCCTGAAATAGAATTTGGAATTATTGATCTGGAGAAATCGATTTTTTGATGATCCACTCAGAAATCGCTGAATTCTGACATTTTCAGATATGCAGATTTTCCCCGGCACATTCATAAATCTTACCTTGATAATTTATTCGCCACATTTTCATCCGGAACCGTGACGTAAGCAATGGAAAATGTTCCAGGAAATGCTAAATTGCTCGCCATTTCATTGATCGATCGACGAATTACACGAATCCCAGCTTCACCGGTTCGTCGAAAGTACATCAACGAAATGACGACAATAATGGTCACCTGAAAATAGACGTTCTCATTACGATTATTGGCAAAAATCCATTTTCACGAATTTTCATGCGAAATTCACAAAATCCATTTTCCGCCATAAAATCCACTGGTTTTTGGCTCGGTAAAACTGCTGATACGCAAATATAAGCAGGAACGCTTACCAAAATTACGGTTCTCGCCGTTTTTGACGCCAAGATTTCTATATCGATCACCAAAAATCAGAAATTCCAAAATTTTTGGCAATTGTTCCATTTTTCTGTATTTGGCGGTCCCTAGCAGACAAACTGTCACGGCTAACTGACGGATATCCGAATCCCGAAGCATCGTGCTTTGTTGATGGAAAAATCGAACCGTGCCTTCACGATTGAAGGGAGAGTATAAAAATCGAGAAAATCGATGGATCGATGATAAAAAGGCACGTTTTCTGAGATAGTCAAGCATGCTCATAACAACGGTGTCGTTTATTTTCGTCTATCGCGTGTATTCACGAAGTTGATCAAAATTATCGATTTTTGAACGATCGATTTCCAAGTGATCAGACTGTGATCATTGGATAGAGCATGATCGATTATACAGGATAACATCCTCATACAAGACCTGTAGCTCTATCTATGGCCGAAAATCATGCGCTGAAGCATAGGCAATTTCAAAATTTTGAATTTTGAAACACACGAGATAAGTACGCGAAATGCACATTTTCGTGGATAGCTCATCGTGCTGATTCCGAAAATCACATTTAGTTTGACGTGTGATCGATATTTAGGGATTTGATCAAAATGATCGATTCTTGATAGAGAGGTGATAGCTCGATTTTGACAACGCCAATCGATTGGCCATGCTGGATTGTGCAGAAAAATATACCCACATGCCGTATCTGGCTTCATTCTGCCCAAAAATATCATTGATCAATGATGATAGTCAAAATATCAAAATCAGTAATAATCGTGATCAGTGCACTGAAAGCATGTTTTCTCGGATAACTTGATACGCTGATCATCCTGGCGTCATTAATTTTGATCTAGCATGCATATTTCAAAAGTTGATCAGAAATATCGATTTTTGACAGAGGCCTGATCGATCGATTTTGACCCGGCCAATCGATCGGGCGTGGTCGATTACATAGGAAAATGTATTCACATGATATACATTGCATATATTTTTAGGGAATTTCGTCTATGCTCAATGTATGATCGATTTTTCAGAAATTCCCAACCACTGATTCATAATGACGTAATCGTCCTACGTAAAATTCCCTAGCCTTTCCTTTTTTCTCATTCGCAAATTGATAAATGAACGTAGGTTGATGTTTTCGCGTCGGACCAGAGGAGGTGTTTGAAAAAGCATATTTCCAGAAGCCTGGGTTTCCTCTTATTATGAGGAACGGGGAGGAAAAACAGGGAATTTGGCACGATTCATTTTACGTACGCTTGTATAAACAAGATTGATTTTCGTGCTTTTTCTCAATTACGCATCTCCCGGTCTGACTAGTGATGCGAATATTCCCCCTTTGGTTTTCTCACATGCGTCTCCCATAACAGTATCTCCCACGCCAACCGACCCCCGCACATACCGAAGGGGTATATAAAAATAGCCGAGTCCTGGGCACGGTTCAAATTTGAATTCAATTCGTGAAGAACGGTGGAGAGAATGAGTAAGATTCGGGGTCAGAATGTGTCCGGATGCAAATTGCGCAATCTGGTCCACAACCGAAATCGAGCCTTATTTCAGGCCTGCCAATATCCGTGGTAATTGCGATCCTAGCTACATTGATCTTCCAATCCTCGTCCGCGTATCGGCTCCAATGGAATCCGCATACCTCAGCTTGGTCTCGGCTGATCAATCGGCCATACCAAACCAGTGATAAGAGGGATTACTTCCTCCAACCAATGCCAATCGTTCGAAGAAGCGTACCGCCGTTGCGAGGCAGCAATAATCCATGGACTTCGATCGATATGATCGATGAATATTCAGATTATCCTGGCATGACCAGGAATACCCGAATTGGTCGAGATACGGTTTACGTACCAGGACCATTCAGATTATATTATTGATGCGCGGATAAGATATGCAGATTTTTCACCGCTTTGATCATAATCGCAAAGTGTACCAAGCAATTTCTATTCTCATGAAACCATCCAGGTGCATAAAAAAGCATACTTTACCACATAATAATTGTTCAATTCTGTACAAACTACGAAATCGTGACATCGTCGATCGAGGTATCATCGATATCCACAAATCATTGATGACCGTTCATCCAAAAATCATCGACGTCTGGTTTCACCGTATCCTGAAAACGAAGATTGTCGATATTCGTTCAGCAATCACGATTGCTGTCATTTGCAATGCTGCGTACAGCACCAATTCCAAATATCAGCCTGTGTAACTCACCGGAAGCACTCCTGGTTCCCAATCCACTACTTCCTTCCGAGCGGCTACTTGCGGTGGCCGTGTTGCTGCCGAAAAATCCATAATCGTCTCGTTGATGATGCGAAGGCCTCGGTTGCGTCCACGTATTGCCAGCGCCGAAATAATTCCTGAAATACTCGACCATGTATTTTATGAAATCACGCATGAAATTCCATGTAATACCTGCCAGTGTTGCCAGTTCCACGTCCAAATAAATATCCCAGAACGCCACCCGTGCCTAATCCGGTCCAAAATCCGGCACCGCCTTGTTGTTGACCAGGTCCGGCTGCCGCTCCTGGCGGTGCTTGACGTCGTTGCCGATATTCTTGCTCTTGATATCCGCTGGTACCCGCACTGGCACCTGCAATACAAATTTCATCAATAAGATTCTGGTCCAAGCAAGCATGCAGGCATGCATACCTTGTTTATGTTCAGGTCGAAATCCATAAGGTGGTGGTGGTGAATCGCCTGGTGGTGGTGCAGTCGGACCATCGTATGGTGGTGGAGGACCGCCGTACGGAGGCGGTGGTGGACCGCCCGGAAATCCATGACCACTTGATCGTCGTTGCTGATCATCCGGTTCGTTGCGTTTGATGCAGGCGAAATAAATGAACATGACAATTGCGCAGACGATGAAAAGCGTGATCATTGTGCTTCCGGATTCGTGAACGCTGAAACAGGGTGCAAAATTGAAAGATCGCAATAGAAATAAGCACATCATCTTACCTGTCATCAGATTTATACGCATTCTGCTTGCTTCCCGTGTATTCCAAATAATATTCAAGCTGAAAAAGCGAAGCTGTTGTTAGATCGTATCAGAAAAATTTATAAATCGTTCTTACCCCACAGGATCCTTTCAAAATATACGAATCATCCGGATAATCGTATCCTTCGCAATAGACGTTGATTTTGCCAAATCGAACGGCATTATCCAAATCAGCCTTGCATTCCCACTGAAAAACGAGGAGAGAATTTGAATAAATCCTTGAGAAAATTAATCTAAATCTTATACTTGCACATTGACGCCGTCCGACGTGCCTCGATTATAACATTGCACCACTTCTGGATGATAAGTCGTTTTGGCAGCTGATCCACCCATACATTTCAATTGATCGATTGGAGAAGATCGACGGCCGGTCGTGTATTGATTCTTGTACAACGTCAACGATTGAACGTCGGTCAGGAGAA
The DNA here is from genome assembly GCA_034695185.1 of Discolaimus major. Lineage (NCBI taxonomy): Eukaryota > Metazoa > Nematoda > Enoplea > Dorylaimida > Qudsianematidae > Discolaimus > Discolaimus major. The sequence continues at coordinate 12,497 of JAQIWJ010001144.1, forward strand.
TTTTCTCGTGCTTAGCACCTGAAAAGGAGAGATTTCATCAAAATGACGCATGTCAAATTTCAATTGGGGAAAAAGTTTCTCAATTCCCAGTGGCCTGGATAAGGCATCGATCTCCTCCCATCAGGGTCGATATATTTTGCCTTCTCCCCGCTCAAAAATATTGCGAATTTAAATTCTCAAACCAGGAAACTGAAGGAATTCATATCCTCCAAATCCCAAAAATGCATACTCATCATGGCATTCTCCACGAGCCGAAATTCCTTACCAGTTGTAAAATTCACGAAAATCCATAGTAATGATATTGTCAATGATATTTTGAATAATCCACTTCCTTGCATTGCGGACTAGTATAATCTAATCGTCGCTGTCAAATGGATTCAATCAAATTTCAGGGGAAATTATTTTGACCTCTTCTAAAAACACGATCGATCGATTTTTAATTCCCTCCGGCGAGCAGACATAAGGCTGCGCTTGAGATTTGGAATGGTCCCCCTTTGCGCACAGGCGATAATTCTAAAAAAGTCTGCTAGTGCGCGGGATCCTCCGGTGTACGGTACATAGAATTTTCGCCATTTGGAAT
>JAQIWJ010001145.1:0-13062 GCA_034695185.1 Discolaimus major
GCGCAATTTTGATGCCATACGAATTTCGTTGTCATAAGCAGCCTACATTTTGAATTTCAGGCCCACAGCATGCTTACATCAAAAGTTATTCCAATTCAAAGTAGGGTAGTGACTTTATAATCACCCTGTAGCATGTGAACCTACAGTATGCCAGCACCTCACTCACGAGTGAAGGCTGGCTGGGCAATTCTCGAAACTTACCATGAACTCCGCCAGCACTCAATAGGAAAATAGGCAAGGGTAATTTCGTATCCGTGAATAAGCATAATGATTCCAATATGATTAATGTGAAATCAGCACTAATCGATACGGAACACGCTCCGACGCATATCCAAGCCATCCTTGGTCGTGTGAATTGATCTCTACGACGACACAAAACGATCATAATGATGGTAGCACAAACGGCTCCAATGGTTCCAGCCCAAATCCCAGCCCCGATTCGACATACGTCAGGGGATACAGGATACGAGAACGTGATACTGACGAAAATTGATTCGAATACGATCAGAATACATGAGAAGCATACGCACAAGGCGGTTAATCCGACTAAACTTCTCCACGTTGCTTCTTCTTGCTTGATCATGATCCGAGATAGTCCCGGCGAGGACGTATACGATAAATACCACACCCTGTGTGGGTTACTGTATTGAAAATTCAGCGATATCACAAAATGTAATGAAGGAATTTAAAAAATTGATCACGGGTCAATAGTAGTGTCACTGGTTTGTCCAGGTGTGCACCAGAGGAGTATACTTGTAAATGCGATGAGGGGAATTTCGAAGCTAAAAGGTGTGGGTAGAGTAATTTGAATGCGTCAAAAGGGGGCTCTTTGGGAGCTTGACGTAAAAGGAGGGTTCATGAGCACAAAAATCAGCCAATTTCGCATCACCTGCTTGCATGTGTAAACTCTATGAATACGGTCTTCCATCCACGGGTTGGGAGAAGGGCAGGGGCGGGGGATAACACCAGTCACCAAAATGAGTGAATAAATATGGAAAATTTTGTCCCCCTCGTCTCATGGCCATACGCCCATCCTGTAAGCATAATTCAGTATACCATTTTTAGACGAAATTTGAAAATCGAATATATTTTTACAAATATGAACCATACGCATACATTTGAATGTTAGACGATTCCGTGGCCAATTCCAATCCTGATCAACATTGAACGCAAATATTCAATGCCTTTTGGAATAAATAACGTTTACGGTGGCGGAGAATGGAGATTACCAATGTTGTGCAGTCACCAAAATTCGCGTAAATTGACTCGCGTGTTATGTTTTCATAAAATACGCGCGTACAGTTATTATTTGTAAGGCGAATTAGGCTAAAAGGGCGTGTTCTATAGTTTACACAATCCTACATAATTGCGAGAATCGTATTCCGTTTCGGATGGGGTGTAGCGGAAATGATGCGAATGAATGTAGTCCAAAAAAGAATCCTCTCGTGTTTACCATTTGGCACGGAAATGAGAATGAATTTGAGAATTCGAATAGCTACAGTATGCCGACATCATAGCATGCTAAACTGGCAGCCCTGGCTGCCAAGGCCCGAGGTCATACATGAATATACACAGTCTAATACCGGTTATATCAAGGCCATTTAGTTTTCATGTAATAATTTATATATGCTAATTAACATATGCGTGAATATCAATGTGGCACTGCCTTGATCGACTAGCATCGATATTTGGATAAATGAAACAGTCATATATCGTATGACTTGATCTGTGGATGCAAATTTTTTGGAGCTCGACAATTTTGCTCACAAGATCACGAGTATCTATACAATGCTGTCATTTGAATTTGCTCTCTCAGGCGGCATCAGTTGGTACCATTGAAGTCCGGCAAGGGCTCGATCAGAGTCAACCTCAAATTTGAAAAATGTAGCAAACATGTAAATTGGTATCTCCACATCAACAAGCCATGCTAATTTTGTTATTCTATTCTTCAATCATTTATTCATTTGGCAAACGCTGCTTGCTATTTGAGACGCATCAACATGAGTGATTTGCATCCGAAGTAATAACCTTGGCAATGCGAAGCCAAAAGTATTGAAATCAGAGGAAATATCCCTGCAATTTTAGGCTTTTCATTGAGAACGCATGAATAAGGTTAGCTATAAAAACTAGGCCATCCACAAGCTAGAATCAAACTCAGGAAATTTCAGAAAGTCAAAATGCATTTTTCAAAACTGCTATTCTTTGTTATTTTTACCATTTTTGGCAATGCCCAGGCAATGCAACAGGTCTGATTAGCTACACTCGTTGCTTTTGATGACCCCGGCCATTTTTCAGTGCCTCAATACAGCTGATGATGGGACGTATCCCACACGTTCCAGATTATGCGTTTGGCTATGCTCTCCAGAGCTGAACTGTTCAATGCAGCCGAACACATCAACAATAATTTCTACTTTGACTACATCCTCATCGACACCGAGTACGTCTACACTGACATCAACGTCAACCACGTCCACATTGATATCCACTTTGACCACGTCCACGCCCACAATAACACCAATTTGGACAACGCCCACATCCCGGTTTGGGACATATGGTCCATGTCACGCATCTTGCATTGATGCGTTGGAGAAAGTGACCAGTTGTGATGTCATGGTGAGACTCTTTTGGCATGCCACCTGTTTGGACACCATGCAAAAATGACCAAGAGCCATATTTTCAGCACCTTCACAGTGCGTTGAAAGGCGTTTGCCCGAATGCAGCCCCATTAGAACTATGCTTATCTTCATGCGGATGCTGTGAAAAAGCGGATTCCATCCAAACATGCACTCGAAAATGCATCAGCCAAACCGGGAGTATTCAACCCGCTGAACCGCAGTCAAATTTTGAATCGATTCTTGCTCCAGTGGTGGAAATCGATAAAGATGATTGAGTAGATTATAACTGGTTTGGGATTTTATATACATTAGAATAGCACATACGTAGATTGCAGAAATATTGATACTTCACATGAGATGCCAAAAATTCTTAGCATACTTTAATCACGATTGTATTGTATTGTATTTATTCACCGTCATGTCAAACTCAGAAAATCATTCTCTGATCAAATTTTCACAGCATGTATCAAGCAGGTAAATGAATCCAATACGCGTAATACCACCAATAAAAAATATTGAACAGAATGAAGAGCATGGGAAATGCTACGGCGGATATTTTATCCACAGTCTCCAAAGTCCACGACGGACTGGGACAAGTGCATGTGACTGTTCGATCACAACATAAATGCACTCGTTTATTCAACGGCGATTTCTCATTGACCGTTGCCACTTGTGCGATCGCGTTACGTCGATTGGTTCCGGACGAAGTTGGTACACCGATACCGCCGGTCATAGCGGCGCCTTGCATTCGCATCGCGTAGGCGTATTTATTATCGTGCGACGCCAAGTACGCTACGAATGCTAATTCCAATAATGAACAGAAGACGAACGTAATGCAACTGAGCATCCAAACGTCTGAAATGACATTTCGGGATAATTGATCAGGTGGGGAAAAGTGCAATGCACTTGCAGGTGGTCAACTTTTTGGTCAGTTCATGAGGTGGTAGTGGTCAGCACTCTTGCTTCCTGCTCATCAGACCAGGGTTCGAGTCTCCCTGCCGGTATAAAGTTTGCGCGTATTTTGGTGTCGCTGTTCCCTCGAGCGCTCCGTCAGGAGCTCAGAGCAGATGTAGATCAAACAAACATCAAACAGAATTAAAACTACAGTAAACCAGCAACCAGCGGACTCACCGATCGCTTTCACATACGAGACTCTGGGTAAATTTTGAATAATATTGCTAAAATGAAACGGTTGCCAATACTGTTAGTATTGATTCAAAATTCCATACCCGAATTGGAAGGTCAGGGCTAATAGTGCATTTACGCCTAGCAGAGTTCGGGCTGCGATGCCAGGACCAAGGTAGAATGAGATCCAACTGATGAATATTGTCTGAAATTTGCAATACACAGATGGATTGCATTATTTGCTTGATTAGCACAGATCCTTACGAGATAAGTGGGGAGATAAGCTTGCAAAATATACCAGCCAGCTTGACGTCGAAAGAAGAATTGCATGGTCAATTCGTCCCAATTTCCAGCTGGATATTCCTGAAAAGGCGGAGCCGTTTTTGGGTTGTAGCTGCATGCATATTTGGCCGCCGGAACTATATCCAGATGCAAAATGACCAATTTTGTATCGGATGAATGTGCATATCCAAAAATTCGAAAATTTACCACAGCATCTTCGCTGGCTTTCATTTTGATCAATTTATAATCGGCCAATTTGATAGCGGGCAAATCCAAGATAGCATTGACAGCAGGCGTTGGTACAAACGTCTGTCTTCCGACCACTTTCGTTTCCATCCACGATCTTTTCAAATCGTTCAACAATCCAAGTGAATTGGGTTTTATCCAACGTAAATGGACTTCATCCGTATTGTAATTGTAGCTTTCGAATGTTAAATTACACTCTAAGGTGTCCATGGGAAACGGTTTGAGGTTCATTTCGCATGGCCCCGATAAGGACATACGGTAGTTCGTCCATACCGTACCATTGGCGAATAGCATTGCCCATACGTTGCGGAATGGGGATTTATGAATTGCTGCTGCTTTGCTGAAATTGCGGTGATCATTTTACTGCTGTAATGTATGGGTCATCTCGGATGATGCATGGGTCAGTATATGCGCATAGTTCTGAGAGCAAAATTTTGTGGATACTTTTGGCACTTTGGTCAGGAATTCAAACGGTATCACAGGTGGCTAGCTGAATAATCAGCTACGCTGACTGCTACTGTGTCATTCTATCATTTGAGATTGTCAGTTCAGAAAACAGCAAATGATCTGATTGGCATACTGTAACCGCTCACTAAAAAGTTGGTCCCGCAGCTCGAGGGGCCTACCTATTGATAAAACACGTGCTCGGTGTCCACAATTTATCCAATTGCTCGGGATTCAATGTCATAGCTTTCTTCTCGCAATATTCCAGCTTATCCTCGAATTGTAGCCGAGGATCGTACCAACGTTCGCTGATATAGATATCAGTGTGAAAATCACTCGTAATATCGGATATAGCCGATACAGCTTGAACCCAGGCTTCGATTCGAACAGTCACTGGCATACCGTCTACCATAGGAATTTTATGCTTACTATACGTATGATTAGCTGTGATATTCTCGAAAATCTCAGTATCGATCAAGCATTTGGCCGTCTCGTCGAAATGCCCAGGTTTCATATGATGATTTGTACGCATGGAATGTAATCGTTGGAAATCGTGTTTTTTCCATCGAGCATCGTGAAGCTCGAAATTCGAAGCCAGAATTCCATGACGCAGGCAAATGAAGCAAAAAATTGCGACGTGTACTTTTGCCATGATCAGAGCTTGTGAGAGTTTCAGTAAAGACTGAGTATTCGATCCTGGAATAATTTATACGCCTCTCCCCACCAGCTAGACCCTGGGCTTCGGGGAATAAAACCGATCAGCTTATCGACTGGTCGAAGACAAAATCCAAACACCCGCTGGTGGTCGTGTTTGTAATCATGCATAAATTAGTTTTCGTGTCTGACGTTAAAACGAGCAATGACTATTCGCAATTAAGTTAAAGCCAACATAGTCGTTAGGTGAAAACGAATTAGCTCTCACCCAAGGAATACCAGAATCCGACTATTCGGTTACATTCCGAGTCGATGCTCGTTTTCTCCTTCAATACCAGCTTTGCGAGTAAAACGGTTCTAGCTTCCAACCAACAAGTTCCCATTTCAAGGCCTTCCGGCTAAAAACTGCCTCCAGACCGTTAGAGGAAATTGAATTTCGTAGAACATACCAGCAGCTGAACAATTTACGCAATGCTATCCCTCTGATGAGTAATGGCTTCTTCGCCGAACGCCTTTATTATTACATCTGACTCCGGAGGAAAAAGATACCCAGTGGCTATTTTCAAATGGCCTTGCAAAATTTACATAAGGATTCAAGACGGGATGCTGGTGCATGCTGAAACAAAATCATCAGACATGGATCATAGGTAGAAGCAATTTCCTTTCGCATGCTTATGTCTGGACAATAATATCGGATAAAAGCTGCTGCCAGCAATTTTCTGTGCTACCTAAATGAAAAATTATCTTCTCAAAGTCACCTGTTGCTATGCTAATGAAAGCTAAAAATATCTTAGCTGAAATGAAGATCCTCTCTGTCTTATATGATGTTCTGTTCTATTTTCATGACTTTTTCCTTGCCTTTGAAAAAGCCACCACATGTCATGCACTCTCTTTGCGCAGTTCCCAAATCAGCATGAATGTTTCGGCAGAACAAGCAAATTTTGTCACCCTTGCATAACTTCATGCGATCAGCCACACACTAAAAATCGATTGCGCACATTTTGCAATGATCACAATATCAATATTTTCACACGAATACACATCGAATTGTACTGGCATCATACTCGTCAACTCAATAGCAAAAAAAACCATACCACGAGAATCGTTCAAGAATTTGCACACTTATGAACAGGTATCGAAGCATTATATTGGAATGTCCATTTATGGCGCATATTGTACCTTACAAAAAATGCTAACACGCATTTGCACAGAGGAAGACTGTACTGAACATTGGGCACTGGGCACTTTTGAAAACGTTGTGAAAAAAACTTGCTTGCAATTCTTATAAATACCAATTAAAAACCCGCGTTTATCACATTGAATAGAATCACAAGTAAGCACCTAGGTGAAAATACTGGCTTTGCAAAAAAAAAACGGGCTAATTTTTGTACAGAGCAAATTTGGATTATATGGTATAAAGGAATATTTGAATACGGACACCGGTGATTATACCATGAGCAAAAGCGGTTTATATTCTCAAATACTGCATCCATGGATCGATCAATTCCATAATCGCGCGACACTATTGTTTGCAGTCCTTTTTTGACGTTGTCTATTAGGAGCTTGTATTAGACGACTAACATTCTTGTATGGAATTGTGGAAATGGAAGAAGGCGAAGAAGTTCTAAATGGCGATGCAGATTGTAACTGGGTACGTGGACTGGAACCAACACGTTCCCACGGCGTTGCTTTTTGACGCCAATCAGGCGTGAATGCGGGCAAGACGAATTTCCTCTTTGCCCATTTATAATCCTCGTCGTCCAAATGTAATACTAGGAATTGGGTGAATTTATGCTTTTTCCTCGACTGATTGCCTCGCTTTGGTCGACCGCGTTTATTCAACGCCACGTACCATTTCTTCTTACTATTACGACCTCGACCGTATCGGCATGACGTGTATGTATTGTAATAATTCTCCAACATTCGTTCCATAAATATGCACTCACCAGTATGCTTGGTCTGAAACGAGAGGAGACCGTGATCGATGCTCGGGTTACTGTAGGAGGTTGAATTTTTCAAGCTCCTGTATCTGCTGATTACACATACTGAATTGCAATTTTCAGCTGGCGGAAATTTTACTATCAAGCTAGCCATTCTGCCGGGAGAATCAGCTAGAAACCGGCTACTGGTTTATGAAAACCAACCAGAGACCCAAAAATGTATAATTCACATACTGATCCATAAAGACGACCTCTCCTGTTCATGCATAAATATCGACCACTCTCTTTGCCTTTGATACTGACCAAACCAAAAGCCACGGATAAAAATTCCAATACGCCTGAAAGGAGTGCAAATTTCAATACTATGATAGCCTGATTTTGCATTGATAAAATCACCACGTGAACAAGCATTTTGAAAATACAAGTATAGCTACAGTATGCCAATATTGTGATTAAATTTCTGCTAATGCATTTATGGCTACAGTACGCCAATGCTTTCATTTTCAAGTGTGGTTTTCTCTCAAGTCTTTGAGGCGTTTTCGTGGCCACGAATTTGGCAAAGTGAATTGCGTTTCCGGTGCTGTCAACAATCGTCTTCACTTCCGGATCTTTTTGAGCTTTATGAAGAAAAGGACAACGGAAGAAGGCGTATGTTTCTACTCGTCTTCCGGCATAAAATCCAGGCCTCGAACATTATGAGTATTGAACAACTGACTCTCGAGTTGAATGAATGACGAATGGGCAACCCCATTGTAAACTTCAAAATTCAGCTTGGGGTAAAAACTTTCGACGGAAAGGTGAAGGTCATAAGGGTTGGAGAATATTATTTTCCCCTTCATTGCGGATAATGCTTGTGATAAGAATTGCAAGAAAGCATGGCCATGCGTGAAATTTTCGATACAATAATTGTCTCGGATTAATTTTATGTGCAGACACCATTGCATTTTGCAAATTCTAAGAAGTGGTGTTCTGCAATTTCCACTTTTTGCAAAGTCATGCCCCAAAAGCTTGCAACTTTTTCTCCAATGCTTATGTCGTCCCTGTTCAGTGCCTCCTCTTCATGAGGTCATAAAACTGCTTCAAACAGAAACAGCAATTCCCTTGCTTTTTTCCAGAGCTTATTCCTGGCCCCATAAATGCAATTGCAATTACCTAGCAATGTATCTTATTTTATGCACATGGAAATAGCTGCGCATTCACGTGAAGCTTTCATTGCTTTCCGGGCTCTGAAGCAATAGGAATGAAATTTTACACCCATTTTCCACTTTGCACACCTTTCAGGTATTGACGTCAGGATCTCTCGAGTTTTCCTCCAAGACGTCACGTTGAAAGAAGAAACACATTTTGGCACTAGCACTTCCGTCAACAGGAAATGCAACCTAAAACAACTGTTCAAATAATCCATTTTGAATGAACCTTTTATTGCTCAGGCCAAAAGAGAGCATTCGACTCAATCAATTGACTCTGTGGGTTGGGGGGAAAAAAAGCCATGAATTGCGATATTTTTTCATGCTAAACGATGCCCAGTGCCTATCTGTACCAGCTTTTGATTGAAATCTCGTCGAAAGTCAGGCACAAAATGCGGATTACGCTAGAAATTGGTCTCATAGGAAGCAATAGGGGAAAAAAGCATTAAATTACTCGCAACATTTGCTTCCTTTTCAGACGATGCCTATTCCCAGATCCGTCTGGGACTGGGTACTAAAAAAGCAAGGCCTAACCAATAAAAGAGTCCATGCTTCGGTGATTGTTGATTTGCCATTCGAAAGGAAGCCCGATTCGGTCGATTGCTTCCGTTTAGCAGAGAAAACATACGAAATCGGATAGCTGACAATGTCTACATTTTTTGTCTGGCATGTTTTTTTGCACTGGTGGTCGTAGACGAGAGAGCATTGGATTATTTGATTTTAGACATGCATAATTCATGAAACAGGTGGGAAAAAAGTAACTGGAAATAGGCTATAAGCATTGAGGATTTTGTTCACAATCCCCTGTGGGATCCATGCTCATGTAAGAGCCTTTATCCAAGCCCAGCATTACCGTTTGTATACATCAACAAAAAGCGAGAAATATTCTAAAAGCTCCACAAGCTTTCGACAGGGCTTTTCTAAACTGTAATCAAAAATCAACTAAGCTGTGTAATCACTCGTCAGAATAATACAGCCAGTGGCTATGGAGATGTTGAAAAAGCAAATTTATCAGCAAACGGTTTTTCCAGGCTTTTCGTGTATTATTGTGTCACGGCATACTGTAGCTAGGGCAGGCGTGATTTCCGAAATGATCAATCACTCACCGAATCGATTATGTTCTTGCCTAGTTCCATTCACTTTTCCATCGGCATGAATTTGTAAATGATGCCCGCTTCGGCAATACAATTTACCCGCTCTAGATCCGTCGTGTTGATAAAATGCATGTCCATTTCTCGACGCCTTGCCTTTATTCTGCTGTTCGGTCAATTTACGTTCTTTCTTATTCGTACGATGAATATGACGAATACACGATTTCAATAAAGCTCCATTCTCCAAAGAGTCCATATTTAGAATCGGAGCGAACGGAGCCGCGCCGCCTCCGATGGACGAATAGTAACCGGCACCGCCTCGATGGGCGGTGCCCATACGGGTGCCACCTGACCCAGGTATCAGTCCGGATGCGATAAAACTAGATGATAAACTAATCTGCGGTCCGTATCCGGCGGTTATCTGCTGAGGGGACGGTGATAATTGCAGGCTCATGAACGCATGTACGTTATGAACCGCATGGCATAAAGAAAAATTCGGATGCTTTCCTCCGAATAACCTTCGGTAAATCCGAAATTCCAACAAATCACATGCATAAAATTACGATCGATATCATTAGACGAGTGATCTGTGTCCGATTTCGATGATCATCTGCGGAAAATAGGAAAACACAATTTTGAATGAGGATGAAGCATGGACGACTAGTCGCCGTCTTGGCTGGGCTTCTGTGTTCGATGAGAAGAAGGCTTCGTCTTTTGGGCAAGGAGATGGGGGGGGGGTAGTTTTCGTTTAGCTAAATCGGCATCGACTCTCTGGCCAGCGTGCTTCTCCGATACACTGGTGGCAATAACGGCAGCCGCGTTTAGGGAAAAAAGATCAGCAAACTAAGAAGCCGAACCGAGCTGCATACAGGATGCCGTGAGTGCAGAATTGGAAGACTCCCTTTGGGAAACAATATATACATACGTATAGCTATCCGTTGAAAAGGTTACGTTTTCTAAGCAGCTGCCATCTTTCTTCAACAAACCCATCGTCTACGAACCCCCTTAGCGTAATCGAAGACTCAACAACCTGCGGTGCACACCAAAGGCCACCAAAAACACCCCTGGTCCAAATGGACTCGGCTAACGGCCATTGGGTTCAATTTTTGAATCCTCGCTGATTATTTTCTGGTCAGTAACAGCTATGAATACTGCCTATGAGATCTTCATTAGAAACTTACAAAGATTTGGTTCTAATAAGAGATGCAAAAAATGGCCCTTCATTTGAAGCGATTGAATTTCTACTGTTTTTTTTTAGCAATTTGGGAAGCATTGGAACGCATGGGACGGGTCTTGGGACATGCTAAGAAGATGCTCGCCAAATTAGAGCTGATTCCTGGGTTCAAATTGCACTCACAAATGCCATTTCTTCTACCAATGGGGCCAAATTCAGGACCATGCCTATGAAGGCACATTCATAAAATAGAAAAATAATGCAGCAGCTGATCTTTGCAAAGATACAAGAAATGCAATGCGTGGCCATGCACCAGGAGTTTCTCAAGGGACATGTTCCTAATCTTGCCATCAAATTTGCATGTGCTATTACAGTATCAGCTGATTAAGATCAAATAAACAGAAGGAACTGATCCTGATTCTGTTCTGCGTCATGATGTTTACCAGTGATTACACTATCAAAAAGCGACGTTTCATCAGCGAACCCAGCAGAAGAAGTTTCAGTACCAGTCCGAGAAAATCTTGGGAGCAGCAAAAGCCCACCCACGCCAGGGGCGTTATCTCAGTACATGCTGCCATATCAGAATGGGAAATCTAACTGAAATCTTCAGGGCAAATTTATCTTTGAATTTATTGATTCGAATTGGCTCTGCTGTGTACCGCAGAATAAAGTTGCAATGTGAATTTCATTGGGGGACATGAGGAGATGCCTGGCACAAAACATCAAGCACTTGCAGAAGATTTGAAATTTTACCGTAACCCCCATTCCCAATAAAAGAAAATGCACAAAATTGCACCAAAAAATCTATGCTATCATCAATGCTTGACATGAGCACGAAAAAATGATGGCCAGAAATCATTATGAACTAGCTTTTGCTTCAAACTAAGCCTCTGAAAAAGGCAGTCATCCTTGCCAGCCTCCACTTCAGAGCAATCCCATCAGCCGTTTGGTACATGATTGGAAAGTCTTTAGCTAATTGCGGCTTTTATATTATCAGGAAATTCAATGCCAGAAAAGACGAGAAAAGTGGCAAATAAATGAGATGGACAATTTAATATTAACCAAAAAGGGCATGGTATTTTTCAAACTGAATTAGTGAAGTGCATGTTTGGTCTTTGAATTCAATCACAAAGCTTATTTTGCCGAATTGCAAAAACCACTATGTAATAGTATTGGATTTGATATAAAAACCGTTTTAATGGGTCTAGACGTCGAATTGAATTGATCGAAACAGGATACGCAAATAGTTACATTTAAAATCGTGTCATTTCTCATTAGCTAACGCGGGCTTTGGCTTGGATTACTGTAATCGCATCTGAGTTGATGCTAACTAATAAGCGAGACGTCAACGAGGGGGAGCCATGACGCCAGACACGACGGGACATACTGTAGTTGAATTTAAGATGATCTTTTCTTCGAAGGCGTAAAAGTAAGTAAGGAAGGGAGGGTTGGTTGGGGGGATGGGGGGTCAGTTGCGGTGGGAGTCGAAGCCTTTCTCCGTCTGCCAAAAGGTTGTCAGAAAATAATCTACGTTTTCGTTTTGAGACGAAGATAGCCGAAGACGCGTTGCGTTTTCTAATCATCATCACTTGTGTTTTGTGTCTTCTGCCGGAATCGGGGCGAGGATTTTGCGCCTGGCGGCGGCCCTGAACCTTTTCCAGGTGATTGTGTAAAGTTGCTGTTTACGTATTTTAGAAGCCGCTTCTTCTTCCGCACTCCCGGTTCTTTTTGCTTTCTTATTGTTATTATTCTTCTTGGCTCATCGTCTCTCCCAGTGTTCCGGTTTTGACGAGTCGGAACGAATGGCGTTCGAGCATATTTTCAATTTGGAGAGAAAGCAACGTGTGCTCGATTGTTTCATCAACTCTCCAGAGCCGTTTTCGAGGTCGTTTGCAAATGACGGAAGAGCATGGTCTCGCGGTGTGAAAAACTTTTGCTCACCATTGACAACTTTCCCCCTATCATCACCAGGCTCCTGGCTTTGACCCTGTTTCGATATAAAATGATGAATGGACCAGACGTGAAAAAGGAGCCTAGAAAAACTCGATAGCTGGGTCTGGATGGCAGGCAGAGATTCGTGAGAAAGAAGTTTCTGGAAATAAGGAGACTTTTTCAAGATCCAATTTTTTGGCTTATAGTTATGAACCAGATATGAATGCAGGATTTGAGCGTACAGAAGACTTGCACAGCTTTTGGGATTAGGATCCTGTGAAATCATAAATTAGAATCACTGTGGGTAGTCTTAAGACAGATAATAAGACTTAACTATCTTAAGACCGCGTTTTTTAACTGTCTTATCTTAAG
>JAQIWJ010001146.1:0-13062 GCA_034695185.1 Discolaimus major
TCGAAAAAGTCCATCCTGCGGTGCAACTGCTTATATCAAATTCGTGACGAAATTCAAAATCGATCATGGAGATTTAACGTTGGACAGTGCCAAATTCGGTGTTTCGTCGAATTTCGTGGCGTTTGGTTGAATTTCGGCGAAATTTCCGTGTGGATATTCTTAATACGCCTAAGATGCCGGCTATTCATACATCCGGATTAACCGAATCCGTCACATTTGGATGGCCAATGACGATATTGATTATTTGTATGATCATTATCTCGTTATGCACTTTTGAACCCAGAATAGACATTGCGCAATTTTGAACATGCGTGAAATTTTGAACCAATGAACATTACATTTCCTGAAATATCTGTCATTGATCATCCGATCAATAATGCAAGACCACAAGTTTAAATTCAATCAATATATTTGAACCAATAATCACATCATGAATGGGATACATAGCCAATTAACAAAAATCGATAACAAAGACAAATGCACATTGCACATAAAATTGGTACAAAAAATAAACGTATACGTATCTTACATGGCAGTCTCTAAAGGCAACGGTTTCTCATCAGCATCATCATCTCCTCTGTAATCGTAATAATTCGATGATCGACTAAAGCTACTTAAATTGGGCAATACTGATTGCGATTTCCAATTAGTCCCATTATTCACATTAGTCCGTTTCCCATTGGCGCCCGAATTCGGTGACGATATTTGATTCAAATGACTGAACGAATGATAAGACGGAGGCGGTGGTAACGGCGGCACAGGTGAAGCCATGTACGACGACGTTGAACTGGTCAATAAGGAATCTTGAGATGCCGTCAAAATACCCATTCGTTTTTGAACGGAACCAATGATGGGAGTCGGATTCGAAGCCAATCCGTTGTTGTTATCCAAACGCCTCGGACTGTTCGTAATCTTCTGATCAGACGGCCTCGTCGAAGATGATCCCTGGGAATAGTTCTTTGGATTCTCTTCATCGATCACCGAATCGCTACCGGCTACTCGTCCAATGGGCGTTGTGGCGGTTGACGTTGACGAAATCGACGTGGCTCGCGAATAGTACTTTCCTCGATGCATTTTTCCATCTTGCATCGATGGAGACGGTCGATTTTCCGATCGATTCGACAATACTGGTCCCGTGTCGGCCACGCACGTCGAACATTGACTAGCATCATCGTCGTCTTCTCCGTTCGAAGTAATTTCACTTTCCTCGGTCAACGTAGCATCCTGAGACGAACCGGCGGATCCCTGAGTGGCCGTTGCTTGTTCCGAATCCATACTGCTTCTGTATGTGCTACGATGGTCGTCCTCTTCGGTTCCTGACGGGTCGTAGCTGACGATCGTTCCTCGATCGGTCGTTTGGCAAGTGGACGAACATGTCGTGGTACCGTTGGTAGTCATCGTAGTCGCATCCAAATTTCTCCCGTTCATTTGCTGACCAAACATTGACTTTGGACGTATTTTCACTTCTGCTGACTCTTCTATTGTGGGCACAGCTGAAAAAAGAGGCACTGTTAGTACTTGCACATGCATTCAAACATGATGATACTTACATTTTCTAGGCGTCAAGTTGGTCAATAAGCTACTGATCGACGTCATGGATTTCGAATCGGTTGGACTCTTGAAACTGGACAGCGATGGCACGGATTTGTTGTACGAGGATGATGCCAAATACGACGTTGGCGTTGTCCTGGTTTCACTGGGCGAATAATCACTTCTGTAAGCGGACGTTGAGCCGGACGGAGCTGATAATTTCTTCGTGGCACTACCATCTGTTATGGTCGTGGTTGTTGGTCGAGTCGATGTGACGTAGGTAGTCGATCCACTGCTCAAACTGGATTTCGATCCATTCGTGGTACCTTGAGTTCTCGCACTGGGGCTGCTGGGTTTCATGGCTCTCATACTCGAATCCGCCACCAAACTATGTTTGCTGCCGGCCAATACCAATTTCCTGTGCGCTTCTTTGACCAAATCCGGACTTCGGCTGACGGATTGAGCTTGCGACGGTGGCAGTTTCTTCTTCTCTTGTTCCAATTTACGTTTGCTTTGTTCTTGTTTCTCGGCGGCGATCTTATTCGAACGGATGGAATTGCGCAATGAGGTCTTTCGTTGGAAGAATTCCTTGGTTCGGCGTCTCGATTTGACGTACCATAATATGACGAATACGCCGATTATAAATAGAAGAATGAGGCCGATCACCAATGCGGCAATACCAGCCGGAGTCCAGAATACGGGCTCTCCATATTGACCAGGTCCTGAAATAGAAAGGGCACTTGTAATAGGGTGGATGCTTTCCCAAAGCTTAATTTAAGCGAATCAAAGCCAATACAAATACTCACCTTTCTCACAAATGAACGGAAGTAAATCCTCGCAGTTGTAATATCCGATTTCACCATTTTGAGACGAAAGATACCCGCATTGTTCTGGTGGAATATTGACTCCGCTAATCCAAAACCGCACTTCTCGATTCTGAAATGACGAAACCTGTCATCAATTCTGGCAGAAATCAATGCAAATAAATGCGCTTACGTTGTCATAAGGCACGTATCGCTCGTACGGTAACACATATTTCCGACTCATCTCGTCCACTTTCTTCGCCACACCAGGTAACCGTCGATCATTTGCTCGAAAGAATGGCATGTACGCATCTTGATCCTGAAATAGGCACGCTTATGAAATTCATACTAGCATCAAAGCATTCAAACGTACCTTGCAAAATTGATTGGCCTCCTTGAAAGTGGTCACTCCCGCGACGTACAGGAAGCACGATTGAAACGATTTCCAATCTTCCGTACCCGCTCGAAACCAACCGGGTGGGCAGAATCCTGAAACAAGAAGCACGTACAGTTTGATTATTCAAATGGTGAACAGCATTCATCCTTACCATCCATAAGGGTAGTGTTCGATTCCAAAACTGGAATGTAATCCACGTTGATCAGGAAACTGGAATCGTGTCCGTCTCGAATTCGACCAGCCGCCACGGCTGGAGTACCCGGATATCCCCAATAATTGTATCTCGCAATGACCGGACCACTGTACGCGTCGTATCTGAATTGAAACGAGCTTATCAGCGCATCATGATAACACGAAACCGTATGCACTTACTGGCTAGACGTGACCGTTGTCAATTCGAAATCGTTCAGCGGATTATTGAAGAAATTCATCTCGTAATGCTGTTGACCAGTACCGGCCAAGATCGTGCTTCTGTACCGTTCGGTTTCCACGCCAATATTCGCCCACCATTCGAAACTGGTACCGTCCGGCCATTGATTAGGCGACGGAACTAAATCTTCCACCGGTCGTCGATCGAACGGATTATTCAGGAAGACGATATCGGCATTTTCCGACGTTTGACGTCGTTTTCGTTTCTGTTCTCGATACACGTAGCCCACGTCGTTGTCCGGGAAATAACCGTATTTGGCACCGAATTGATATCCGTGACCCATGGCCAAATTGTCGTACAAATAATTGTTGTAGAACGTTTGAAATTCCGTGGCCACTTGACGATAACCGGTTAAATCCACGATATGCAATCCGGTGTTGTTGAAGAATGTATTGTGAGTGAAATTGACCAACATTCGATTGACGAATACCTGAAATAAAGGACGATTGGAACAGGTTCAAATTTGGCAGAAAAAAAACAACGCTTACCGTGTCATGATGAGGAGCCCAATTCTTGCCGAAATAATTATTAAGGACATAAATCAATTGATAATCTCGTCCTTCCAGCTTCATCGTTTCCGCATACCGATTGTTGGCGAACGCGCAATTCTTGACCACGCCTTCCAAACGAGAACTGGCCGCCGTTGAACCGGTGCTGATTCGTAGACCGCCTTGGTTGCGATACAATATGGAATTTTGGAATTTCATATTCTGCGTATTGTGCAGATCCAAATGAACGGCGCTTTCGCTGGTCGTGAAGTTGCCCCATACGTGATAACCGTTGCGGCCGAAATAGCATTGATCCACGAATAAATCCGGATTCACATCGCCCATGCTGTAGTAATTGAACGCGCCCCGATCGTTGCGTTCGAAACGCGAATTCTTGACGGCCACTTGACGGATGCTGGCTAAAAATAAGGAGATTCTTGCTTACGCGAATAGTTCCAATCTCAATGGCTGTACTTACCCAGGTCAGGCGGTGCAGGCAACGTGACCACTTCCGCGATGAATCCATACGAACCATCCGCAGCGTTCGCTTTCCAATGAACGGCCAACGTTGATCCTTGACTTTGGAAACTGCGTCCCAATTCGGCTCCGCTGGCGTTGTATCTTAATGCGCCGATGAGCGAATTCACGGTGACGTTCCTGCCGTTGTAAAACGTCAATCCGTCCGGCCTGGCCGTCGGGTCGTTGGTAGCGTAGAAATTGGCTTGTAATAATTTGAATCCGATCGGTTTCACTCCGCCCAAGCTGGTGAAGAATTTGACGCAATCCACGGGATAACTGTCGTATTTGTAATAAACCAATACTCGACCGTCGACGCTGACGTCCTTTCCCACTGAGCACATGTCGACGAAACCGAATAAATTGTACGGTATGGTGACGTTCTTCAGCGGTTCGTTGGCGGTCGTTTGGCTTTGCAAATTCAACGTCAATATATTCATGCCCACGCCGTGATTGAACGTGACGTTCAATTTGCTCAATTCGACGCTTTGCCTCGGGGCGATGATATGCAATCCGTGCATGGAACTGTTCGTAATATTCACGTGATCCAAAATCGGGCTTTGAAATACGGTCGTCAACGCGCTGGCGTAGCTGTCGTTGTGAGCGTAACCAGCGCCCACGATCTCCACGTGCTTGAGAATGCTCGGTTTCTGCGTCGAACCCACGTTGCTTCCCGGCAACGATGCCGAGGCTGCGTCCAAACTGGTGGCGCTGAGAATAATCCCGCCCCATTCGCCGATGTAAACGTCGTCTTGACTGCTTCGAAATTGACCGCAATGAACGAACGCGTAATGTTCCGAGTCGCTGCATTGCCACAGTTTCAGATCGCCCTGAAATAAAACGCAAATTTTAAATCACACTTCAAAAATTGCATAAATTCCCATACCTGCAGTCTCAGATCGCACATATCCAACCTCTTCTCTTCTCCCGTACATTGCCTCGGTTCGGAGTAGGCCTTGATTATGCGCAACCGTGGATCGTGATCGTAACGCGGCCCGATCCAAACGTACGCGTTCCTCGTTTCGTAGCCGATTTCTCTGCACACCACTTCCGCGTTTCGTTTCGTGAATTGGCGATCGCAAATCGGCACCAATTCGCCGGTAGTCTTATTGTAGATCTCCACGAATCCGCTTCGATTATTCTCGCCGCCGATCAAGTAAGTATCGAATTTCTGGAAGAATCCGTCCGTCCGATGAAGTAACGGGAATTGACGATAGACGACGTCTCGTTTCAGGCGTCGTTTCAATGCGAAAATGTCCGCTTGACGTTTCAATACGGATCTGAACGCTGACGAGTTGCCGGTATCCTGCTGGCGTTGTTGCGTTCGTAAATACTGCTGAATTTGAGCCGTCTTATTCGTATTGATCTCTTCCCATTCGGTGACGTTGATCGGCTTGAGTCGAATTGGATCGTAGAACGTTCCTTCCGCGATCAGCGTTCCCAGCACCAAAATTCTAAAAAAACAGACACAGGTTGATTGGGATAATGTGAAAAGCGAATGATCACGTACCTGACATTTGGATAAATGTGCACTTCCACGCCTGGTTCGATGGTCAACGTTGCGCCGGGCATAATGGTCAAATCCTTTCGAATTCGATACGGTTTATCCGGTTTGTAATAGAACGGATACATGGGCCATTTGTCCCTTCTCCTCGTCAACGTGACCGATTTGAATACGCGACCGTGTAAATCATCCACGCTCGGTTCCTCGTATACGTAATTGGCCGTTTGAGCATCTTCGGCTCTCCATTCGAAATTAATACTCCTCTCTTCCGTGACGAAATACGGACTGAAGTTGGAGACGGAATAAATGTTCCAATCGTCGAAATCGAATATACGATTATCGATTTCGGCGGCCGTTAATTTTCCCCAATAATTGTAGGTGATATTCATCGTGTCCGTCAATTGGGAACCGTGCAAGCCGACCACCATTTCGAAATCCATCAAATCGTTGCGAAAATTGTTGTAGTTTACGTTGACTTTCTGTAATCCGACGATGCCGCACGCGAAACTCCTGGGCCAATTGTCCACTTGAGGTTCGTCCGCTTTGAGTAGATAATAATTGTCCGTCGCGTAATTATTGGCGATATCGGCCGGAATAAAGCTGGTATTGACCGATTGACTTCGGACGTCGTAGAAGATCATGTATTTTCCCCAATTGTAATTGAATCGATTCCGAAGCATGATCAGTTCTTTCTCCATACCGGTGATCTTGAGGATACCTGAAACGAGACGCATTTTATGATCACTCATCCTGATCACCCGCATGAGTAAAAAAAGCCACTTACCACCATTGCCATCCACTCTGGCCGCGTTCGAAGTGAAATTATTCGAACTGACATTGACCCAAGCGTAATATCCGGATAATACGAATTCGAATCTCGAATTTTCGATGAATTCATTCTCGATCACTTCGAATCGATGAGTGTTGGGCGCGAATTGATCGAATATATCCGGCAACGCCACGGAGAATCCGCTGTTCGAGTTGCGTACGAAATTGGATCTCCACACTTTCCACAGGAATATATTGGCCGAACTGTATAAATCGCGATGAGTTTCGATGATGCTGCCATTATTCAATGTCACCGAGCAATTATCGATGTAATATTCGATCTCGGCGATCGGGCTGTCTTGGTTGAAATCTCGGAGCGGTCCGTTGACCCAAATGACGGCTTCTCGATTCCGAGTGAAATTCGTTCTCCGAAACCATAACTGTTCTCGAACGTGTCGATTGATCACCGAACCGTCGTCGTGGGTGAAATTGGAATAATGTATGGTGGCAACGGCGTATTGATTATTCTCGATCACGCTGTACCGCATGTGGATGAACGTGTCCAATGGTTGGTAATCTGAAAAAGAGACCAATCATAAGTTATTCACAAAACATCAAAATCTCAAATTCAAAATATACTTACAATCCAGAAACAGGAGCAGAATGACGATGGATGCTGGTCCATAACTCCGACTGTATTGAATGGTCATCGTATTCATTTGAGTGACCACGGGGAAATAAATCAAATCGTTCCGAATATCCCAACGCTTTTGTCGATTTCCATCCACGAAAATCATGTTCTCATCCGACACGTTGCTGGGTCGACTAATAATCTGCACGCCGATCCTGGATTCCACGCCCACTTGACCTCCGGTGGCCACCACTTTCAACGTATATGAACACGGTCGTCCGATAGTTGCATTCTGGCAATCGCCGATTTCTTTGGTGACCAAGAATTGACGTTGTTCTCTCAACGCGGGCGTTAAACGTAATTCCAATAGATTCGAATCCGGAATAATGTTCACATTGCTGGTGACGGCGTCCGGCCGATTGATCCACGTGTAAACGTCCCGATGCTCTTTGGCCGAAACGATCGGATTGTACATAATACCGGCGTTGTCGTTATCCGCCACGCGAACGTATTCCATGGTTAATCCGACAGTTCTCAGCCGCATACCGTGACGCCGATTGCGTTCGAATCTACTGTTGGCGATTTTCGGTTTCCGCACCAAGTCGTTGTAGATGATATCCACGCCGTTCCAGAAATTATCGCGGACAGTCAATTCTTGGAATAAATGACAATTCCAATCGATTTGCAACGCCGCCACGAATTCCGGACCAGCGTAATCCAATAATCCGGCTTTCTCGATGATCAAATTCCGTATGGAGCTTTGACCGGTCACCGTTGGCGGATTGGCCAATAGGGTATACCTGAAATCAGAATAGATTTATTCAACGAGCATCATGCTAGGTGCAAGAGGATTTGGGACGATAAGTAAAACTGCAGGCTAGGAATGGCGCCCTCCCTCGGAGTCTGGCAAACTGGAAGCAATGAACCACAACACTTACCGTACACCGGCCCAATGCGGTTCAATACAACGCAATCCCACGACGTCGTATGGTTTGCACGAATTATTCCTCGTTTCCCAAGGCGTATCGTGTCTGCATCTGGTAATGTCCGTTTCCAATTCTTCGCAACGAACAATATCCATAATAATCGGCAATTCGCCCGGCGGTACGTACGAAATCCAATTCTCCAAGAATTCGGGATCGATGATCATGCCTAACTGATTGCAGGCCATCGAAGCTAAATCCACGGTCCAACTTCGGTTGCATACAGTTCCCCATTGGCCGTCGATGAGCACTTCCAAACGTCCTTCAATAGCCGGAATATTAGTCGGTTGCGATAGATCCATGGAGATTAGCCGAATATTCGGTACCACTGGCGCTTGCCACGGTACTCGGGTGAATAATATCGGATCGCCGAGTTGTTGCGGCGAATTCGGATACGATGATCTCAATAATTCGCCTTGTACTAATAATCCGATGGAATCTTTGAATTTCAACGTCACGCCGGGCGATAAATTCAACGTGGCACCCGGAGCCACGTGCAGGTCGTCCACAACGGTATATTCGCCGACTGGTAAATCCGTATTCTCGTAAACGATTCCGCCCAATACGTTGGGTAATTCGGCTTTTCGGAATTGTCTGTAGAAGCTGAATAGTTGCGTAATCCTCGGCGTTTGGGCGTTGCAAATGGCCATGAACGGATCCACGTCGATGGCGGCCAACGTGTACCGTTTGAATTGATCGAATATCTTGTACATGAATACGGACGGATCACTGCCGCCCCAGTTATTCTCCTGGGCGTCGATAACGCGATAATGTTCGTCCAGATCCGTGGCAATTTCGTATTCGGCACGCGGGTTGTTGAAGCAATTCCGACGGATGACCACATTGGACGATGTGACGATCAATGCCGCATATGGATGATGCCTGAATAAAAACGATCGCGTTTAAAATAATGACCCCAAATTGCAGTCTCTAATCTTACCTGGCCGTCAAAAACGGATACGGATTGAAAACGGTATTCTCTCGAATCTCGTTTTGCATATTGAAATGCATCGTTTGCACCGGCGATCCATCGTTGAGTCCGATATTCACAATGAACGGTCCCGTATTGAATTTCATTTGATTCCTGGTGATGGAGACCAACGCCGGTAAATGCGCCAATTGCGGATGTTCTTTGTTCCTGACGATCAGCACGCTCCGTTCGTTGTTGAAGAAGATATTGTCGTTGATATCCAAACGGACGTTGACGGCTGGCTGTATTCGGACGCAGAATCCCGTTGAATATTGGCACCGTGATCCGGAGAATTCCACCGTCGTTGGATACGGTTGATTATCTCTTCGGCAACTGTGGTATTCGAACGCCGGATGATAACGGTTCCCGAGTAATTCCACGTAGTTCACGATGACTTTCGGATAGACGGCCGGATTCAGTCCGTGCGAACAGAAATTGCCCACTAATATTCCGCCCCAATAATTGTTGTTGATCAACGTGGGTTTGTAATCGTTGTTATTGGATGGTCGTCCTTTGATCACGATTTCTTGCTTGACAGGCAGGAATGGGTACGTGTCGTTGTAGTTGAAGGCGATACCGCGCAGCGTATTGTTGCTGATGGACGTGCTGTTGACCATGGTCGACCCGCCGCAATAAGAAACGTTCACGCCGTCGCCCAGATTGCTTTCGATGTACGAATTATTGATCCAAATATCGCCGGCTCCTCCGAGAACGTGAATACCGGCCAAATGTTGGTTGTACATAACGGTGACGTTGTTGATCACCGTACGATCGCGGACGTTGGCCAGGAAAATGCCTTTGCCCCAATTGTGGGTCACGCGAGAATTGCTGACGTTCAAACCGTAGATGACTTGATCTGAAATATAAGACTGCGTTATCACGAGGAATTCGAATTTTCAAATTCATCCTACCTTTCACGCTAGCATGAATCTTCATGACCAAACGAATATCGCCATACAATTGCCCATTGGGTGCGCCCTCGTGCTTCAGACCTAGCCAGAGACCATTCGGAGTATTCCTGAAAGAAGAATTTTCGTCAATATACTTGAAATCACGCATAATCTCCAAATGAACTTACAATGCATCCACACTGGGAATCATGATATTGTCGTATAGCGGAATTTTGTACCTCGGCGTTTCGCATCCGTTGACGTAATTATCGCAAATATGCACGAACGTTCGAGTGCCCAATCGTCGTGGATTGTAATTGCGAATGTCCAAGAATTGGATGGTGTACGTGTATTGTAATTTCGTCGATAACGATAATTTCTGAAAAGAGATCGATATTATGATGCAAATACATGATTTCGAATGCTTCCTATTTACAGAAATGTTACTGCTACGATTGATTCCATTAGAAAATCAATCTATTCTCAAGCATATACAAACTTCATTCGCAACCGGGTAATTAGATGTTTATCCAATACATCCGGCAGCCTTTTATTCATGCCCCAGTGCAGATTCCCACGATCCCAGAGAAACAGTAATCACGCCTGGCCAATTACGCGCGTGCTTCAGAATAAATACATATTCACCTCTGCGCGATTTCCTGTTTCCTATTCCTACGCCTGCATTTTTCATGCGACCGCATTTATGGGTCACTGAATTCAGAGAGTACTGGGCAAGATCCCGCCCATAAATACATCTTTCTCGCTCGTCCACTTCCTGCCCTTCGCAGGACAATGACCGACACGCATCTTTACACGTGTTCTGAGGGACGTGGATAAAAGACACTCAAGAAACTGGAATGAGACTCCACTGGTGTTCAGGGTGTTAAAATAACTTTTGGAAATTTCAATGCGCTTGCACAACGCAGTTTAACCTCATTGAGAATGACCCATTGAAAAGCTCAGTTTTCATGCAGTCTAAACATGCCACTTACCATGAAACAGGAGAATGAATCATTCGGCATTGTGGTTCCATTCGATAACTGAGCGGCCACCACGTGCGGGAAATAACGTCGCTTCCCGGGCAAGGCGTGTTCATTGCAGAAATTTAATTCAGGAAATTCCGGTTCGTAGTACGAAACCGTATCGTATTCGAAACGATCTGAAATCAAGGAATTGAATACAATGATGTAAGGTGACTAGAAACTGCCATACCTAGTAATGCAGAATATCCAACTTTGGTTCGAACCGAATATTGAATACCGTCGCCCCAATTGTATTGAATCCTCGTCTCGTTGATGAATACTCGACCATCCGTCGAATTCTCGACTACCACACCGTGACCTGAAACAGGATCAGTCGCAGTCGCATACGCCAGCATTCAGCTAACGCTTTCCCTACCTCTGTTCCAATTTATGGTGCAATTCGTAATTTCCACAGGCCCATCGGGTTCCACGATTCTAATACCGTCTCGAGCACTGTACAGAACGTTGACGAAATTGATCACAGGCGGAATTCCTTGTACGTAAATGGCAGCCGTACTATTCTCGCTTTCCCTGAAATGAAATCCCAACTCAATGCTCAGTCGGATTATAAAAATGCAGCTTACTTATTATATCCAGCGTAATGAATATGCACCCATTCCAGTCGGGATTTCGATTGACGTTGTAACGCCACGTTATCCTGATCCGCTGGTACTTCTCGCCAAGGCGCATTGCCGAATTCGACGCCACGCCAATGAAATTGCCATCCTTTGAACGTTGGCGGTCCCCAGCACATTAAGCCGAGATCATCTTCGCCTTGGCATAGAAATTCGCCCAATCCGATCATGGAATCCGTCCAATTGACGCATTGATTTATGGACGTCATCGACGACTGGCATCCCGGTCTCGGCATGGCCAACGGATAGGTGTCGTTGTTTCGACGATACCAACGCCAAAATCCGCCGCCGGAATAGCCCATGGTTCGACACGCAACAGCGTAATCCACGTCTGTCCAGCTGAAATAAGGTGTCATCAGATAAAATTGCAATTATTTTGCATTTGCGACAGAAATGCAAACCAACGGATTTGGTTCTTCTGTTTGCATTTCATTAGCCAACTGCAGCTAAGATAGACCGCATCGCTTACTTGGTATTTCTTGTGCATACGGCTCTCCATCGACCGTTGTAATAAGCTTCCAATCTTCCTTGCCGCGTTGTTGGACCGTCCACTAGTCGATAATTGGGAAACTCGACCTCGTGTTCACCTTCGACCGGCGATCGGCTGGGCAAGAATTGAATAGGCACGTACCAGCTACCCTAGAAATAAAGCATACATTGAGTATTGTATTTAGACCAATTCAGGGTCAAATGCACTTGGGCAAGAAAGGAAAACAACCATGAAAAAAGAGGGGTGAAGAGACTCAAAATAAGGAAGAAATTCCTTCTTCCCTAATCCTTGGCCTCGGGTGACCCACGCAAAAACGTTGCCGATTTTCGGCCAGGCCAAAACTAGGGCGATAATCGCATAAGATTTGAAAGCTGCTTCAAGAAAAGCCTATTACAAAATCCCAGCCCAAAAACCTGTTTAATTAAGGCGGAACCTCGGCCGTGGGGTTTCAAATGGCCAAAACAGGGGTCCTGTTGTTGTTTACAAGCCAAACGCGTCAGCCGGTCAACGCCCAAATGTCCAGCATGAATTGCGGATTCATGGGAAAATACAATAGCCAGACAGACCGTGTGTCCGTTGACAAAGAATTCGGACAAGACCTTTATCAATTATTCATGAAAAAAACTGATTGAAATCGCCTGGAAATTTCTCGGCATGAGAGAAAGTGCATCGCAAATTGCGCGACGTGTGAATAAAGACCCACCCATGCCCCCTAATAAATTCAGCAATGACAAATATTGTCATGCTGTCACAATTCTTCTGGTCCCATCCCAGCCATTCAATTTTCAAAACTAGCCTCAATGCATTCTCGGATTGCCTGATAATCCGCAAAGATCTTCCAGCACTTGAAACCAGAGAAGCCAAAAGCTTCATCGTTAGTGAAAGCGGAGTTCAGAAGCAGCATTTCAGCATCATCGCTTTGAAACGCCTGATCAAATAAAATCAATTAATACTTACCACAGCATGTAGAACTCCCTGTACAATAATTCCAATCCCGGGATCGAA